>JAPYZE010003057.1:0-24814 GCA_030522805.1 Leptomastidea abnormis | reverse complement strand
TCAAAAATACTATTGATAAATACTAAAATAAAATAATTATAAGCCTTACAAAGTAGCATTTTGACAAATCGGTCAATAACCGGGCAGTTTACCCTATTACCTATATATATTGCATAGAACGTCACGTGACCGAGCCATTCAACATTTTTCACCTCCACGTTCGCTCTCTTCCTCTCGCGTATACCTATATTTTCTCTCGCAAGCCCGGTGGTGAAGTGAAGTGACGCGAGCGGGGGGCGCTGCAGTTAATCCCGCGCGGCGGCACCGGTGCTAACGAGCGCAATCGAACTTTTAGCCGGCCCCAAAAATAGCTGGGAAATCAATAGCGAAACGAAGCATCCTAAAAAAAAAAACCCTCCAGCTCTTTCTTTCTCATAGTGCTCCAATATTTATTCGAGAGGAACAATGAGGCGGGGAGTGCAGAGTAGAAGGAAGTTTGAGCTCTAGAGGGAAGAATTGATATTCCGAGAGGCACATATTATACCCAAGCAAGCAAACGTGCTCGTATAGCTATAATACGTATAACGAAGAAGGCGGGGAAAAATAACGAGCCACGCGCGTTTTCGTATTTTTCCCTCTTATGTATATAGTATACATGCAACGTGCATGCATATACATATACATACATTTATATAACTACAACAACATATTTCTCTCTCACTCTCTCTTTTTCTCTCTGAGAAGAGTATATAGATGCTGGGATCACGAAAATTGGCGTGTTCTTGCCGTGCACACGGACTGTCGCGTTCGCCACTTTTTCATGCGCGCGCGTTCGCGAAGCCGGCTGACTCTCCAAGTCTCCATACCACACTATACTATACACCTATACACCAACCCTCCCACATACAGGAGTTGCAGCCTCTCTTATACTCTTCACGACGAGAGCTAGAGAGCGGCCGCACAGCCGCTGCGCCTGCAGCTACTATATGCTACTACTGGCTGGTGGCCGCCCTCACCCCACCCTACTCTTCCTCTCACCACCCGTAATTATTCTCTCGAGATTCTGGCTCACGTTTCCGCACTATCGCATGCTCTATATGCTACCTACTATACGTACGCTGGGACACCGAAAGTACAAGACGTTAATATGAGCGGCCGACACGTGCAATGACTCTCTACTTTCTTTCTCTCTCTTCTACGACCCCGCGCAATTATCGCCTTTGTATTTAAATGAGGCCTTGCAATATAAGGGGGACGACAACGCATTCCGCGACATAGGATTTTTCCTCTTTTTTTTTTTCTACTTTGCTTTATACTTTTTTTTTATCCCCCCGTCCCTCTTTTTTTTCTGGTTTTACGTTTTTTTTCTACTCTTACTTTTTCCATATTTTCCGCTTGGAATTCCGTTATTTTTAGGAAACAAATTTTCGTTCTTTTATTTCTCTCTTTTTTTATTTTATTTATTCCATTGTATTTTAATGTACGGATAATAAAAAAAATCAGATTTATCCATCTTTATTTATAACTTAGATTTAAATAATTTCATTCTGTGGAAAAAAATCGAATTATTATGATATAAATGAAAAATAAATTTCCGCAAGATCTATATCAATTATTTAAATAATTTTAATGCATGCTACATTTATTAAATATGTTAGTATAGACTCTACCTATATACCTGTCAAAAAAACGAATTATTGAAGCATAATAATATTATTCAAGTACTTCTTCATGCAAGAATTAATTTAATGATTGCATAATTGCCCTCTTATATATATGTTATATATTGCACATATAATTTCATGCGTTCTTTGAACCAATATTAATTTACCCTCATTTGAACAGGAAATTTTTTTTTTAATAATTTAATGCAACTTATAAATATCGATGTTTAAGAAATTTAATATTAAAATAAACGATATTGAATATTCAACATTTTATTTTAACATATTTGCTTAAGTTCACTATAAAAGCATTATTAAAGCTAAGCATTTTGAATTTTGAACAATAAACTTCGAAAGAAATATCCCAAAACTACGAACAAGAAAAAAGTGGAAAAAAGAATTCTACGAATTGTCATGGTTGATAGGATTATCCCAATTTTCCAATAAGATGAAACTAACTCTCCTCCCAAAAAGCTCGGCATCCTTTAATCTCATTTCCGGGTGAAGAAAAGGTGGCACAAGAGGTAGCAGACCCGCTAAAGACTTTATCACCGCGGCCAATTCAGACTCTTATATACTATACTGTTCGCTTAAAAATTTTATGCGCGACTCGTGCCTCTCCCTTGGCTCTTCTTCCAAGCCGCGTGTCGCTCGTAAACGCGTCTATGTAATTTCCAGGCGGTGCGCGAGCGGCTAAAATTGAAGCAGCCGTACCAATCCTCCCTCCCTTATTCGCTCTGGAGCGACAAAATTGTAAATTGCAGTTGGCCCTCCCATGTGGAGCCGTTGTACTATTGAGACACTTGGGCTTTAATTAAATGGGTCTGTAATCGCACGTGATGTTAGTCCGAAATTCCTTTGGCTCTTGTAATAATATAGCTGGTTTTCTTGAATTTTCCAATTTTAAAGGATGTGTAATAGATTTTTTGGCAGCTTTTTGCTGAATAAAATTCTGTTAATATTTTTATATAAGTTTGATGGTTTTTTTTATATTTAAGTACTAATATTAGTTTTTTATTAATAGAAAGGTTACTGAAATTGATTAAACTTGATAAGTGTAAATTTAAAAACATAATTCAACTTTTATTCCCAGGGGAAATTTAAATGTAATACTGATAGATTGATTGACTTATACGAGAATTTTATATATTTATGTATTGAGTAAAAACAGGAAAGGAAAACAGATATAAAACAGTCATCTTTCATATATACGCACATGTGACTACTTTTCAAACTTGAAATTTTTTTTTTATTTCAAACTGAAAAACAAGGTCACTGTAAGTAAAATTTAAGTGATTTTTTTTTTTTGTTCAAAAGTTATTCTGGATTTATGTAAAGCTAACATTGCTATATAGAATATTTTTATTGGAAACTATAAAATAGTTTGTAACAGTTTTTAGGTAGTAAAAATAGAGATAAAAAAATCTACCTATGATAATAATTGAATAAATAAAGTAAAATCCGTTACGTATTTGCATGTCAGTATAAAAAAATTTCAAAATTTATTAAATTTATTAAACTTTTATATATAGTTTAAAAAAAAAAAAGAGAAAAATTCTTTTGAAGATTATCCGACTTATTTTTAGTTTAATCTAAAATAACGTTGGAAGGTTACATCAAATTGACGTTTTATCATACGTAAATTAAGATTTTTCTCTTCTCTTTTTTATAAAAAAAAAAGAAAAAAGAAAAAATTTTGAACAGTAGGTATATACGAAAAATGTCTCGAAACTTTATAAAACTTTAAAGCCATATAGTCCAAGTATAGGAAGAAGTTCATATTCCAGTATAACGATCGATGCAGAAGCAGTAGGAGCCTTCTTCTTCAAAAACCTAAATCTGTCGCTTCGGGAATATAACCGTTAAAAAATCCAGAAATAATCGCTGTACGCTATGATATTCCACTATAGGTATATATATATATATATATATATATATATATATATATATATATATATATATATATATCTATAAGAAAGGCGAAGCTTTATAATGTCGTTATTGGAATAGCTAGATATAGATACATAGAATATTATACCAGAAAAGAAGAAAGTATAGAAGCAAGCGAGTGATGAAAGAGGACAAGGGTGGATAAGGTATATATAGGCACAGACAGAGAGACCTGAGATAGAAAAAGAGAGAGAGAGAGTGAGAGCATGAGACGACGACATTATAATGGGCAGTAACAGTTACGTGATTCCATTGAAAAAGCCTTCCTGAAAGGAAGTCCGCGAGATAAAAGTCGTCGACGGCGGCGGCAAGGAGTAGGAGAAAGAGGCCCGGAGGATAGCAGTCAGGCAGTCAGGCAGGCATATAGTACCTACCGGGTATAGAGGAGCTTGGGAATCGATAGACAGGCCTTTCCCGTCGCCTACTCCTCCTCCTCCTCCCTTCATCATCCCCCCCCCACTTTCCCATCCCTTCTTTTCTCCCTTAGAGATAATGACCTCCATTATGAGCTGGAAATTCCTCCGAAATGAATATATCCCCCCATGGCGCGAAGAATAATTGCAGCAGCTGCAGTAGCTTTTCCCCTTCTATTTTCCCGCTCCATTTTACTCGCAATTTTTTTAAACAGCATATTTCGTCTTTCACCTTACAGCCACTCGACTCTTTTTTCTGTATCTACCTTGTACTTGCTGCATACCGCGTAGTCAGAAAAGTTTTCAATTTTTTTTTTTTTTTTCATAGGACCTCTTCTATACATACTCCTCATTTTTTCCTTCTAAAAATAGCGAGAGCTTTTTTTCAGTTCTATATCGCGCACCTGAACCTCATTAGCCATATCTTGTTATTATTATATCCATGCGTGTATAATATAAATTTAGCTTGTTTTATGCTTTACACGTTTATAGTTGAATTTTCCAGCGTAAAGCGTAGAGTAATGTCGATGAAACTCATACTTGATTACGCTATAGCGAAAATCAATGTGGAATCATTGTAGAAATGCATATATAGGACGTTATACCACCAGAAGTACCAATCAGGTTGGAACGTCATTGAGAGTAGTTGGTATAGTATAGGATCCGAGAATCGTCGTATATAGAGGGGATATATATTGAGGAGCGTTCGATAAAGAAAGGTATCCAATCCAGCTATGGGTATATAGATGGTACAGCTATGTATACGAGTATAACGCGGATATTACATTTCGCTCAATTAATGCGGTTCTCGGAAATAGATGGTCATGGAGTAGGAGGAGGAGGAGAAGAGGGTCCTCCTATATATACCTATAGTGCAGCTCGAGTGCCTTGTAAAGCGAATTCCAGCTTGATATTGGTACACGTATATATACGTATATATCGAGAGTCTGAAGAGACGCGACCAAAGCCGTAGAGTAAGAGAGAAAACATAGCAGCAGCAAGCTGTCAAAGCAAAAGCTTTCCAGCCAAGCACACTACACCCCCCCTCACGCCTGCTATACTGGTATCAAGGCTCTTTCTGCCTTTAACGGCTTGCGATTACTTTTCGCTCGTACGAACGCTAAGCGACACCCTTTGCGCAACCCCCACCCCACCCCCTTATTTCAGCTCATGCTCGCGCAGCTCGATTTGACGCGAAAAATCGACTTGCTGCTATATATACACCTTTATATAGAAGGAATAATGGCGCGTTTGATTTGACCTGCGATTGCTTTGGGTGGGAAAAAAGGGGTTGAGCGAGGTGTGGTAAAAGGGGAAACGTTCAGCGGCTGATATCTACGTTGAACTTTCGATTGTTTTCCACGGGGATCTTATCTCTCTCTCTCTCTCTCTCTCTCTCTCGCTCTCTTTTTAAGAATCGTGCCTTCCGGTTATGGAGAAGTTTTGTTCGACTGGCTAGAAAAGTGCCGGAATCAATTTCCGGACTGATATTGTTATCTGTCTATTTTTGCGCTTTCTTTTTTTTCTGTTCTTTTCTCCTTTTTTCAAACGTTTAATAGCCTTTTATATGAAGTTGTTAGGAGAAACAGGTATATAGATTCACTTTTTATTAAGTTGTATTAGATAAATGAAATTTAATATATATCATACAACTTTTATAGTTGATATTTTAATTAAATCAATTTTCAATTTGTAATTTATATACGTACGCTACAAAGATTTTGATTATTTTTCGATTAATTTTACATAATATGAATATAGGCACACAGTTTTCACTTATTCATTTCAATAAATATAACCAATTAAAACAGAAATACCATCATAATTTATTAGCCATATAACAATAATAATAATAATAATATTACTGCTTAAATTTTGCAAAGTAATGAAAAAGCGCATATAAAATATGTATTGTATATACAGCCAATGATTGCCTGGCTTAATCATTAAACCAATTACGATATGGATAATTTGAAATTCATTCGTTAACGTCAATGCACAACCGCTTTCCTCCCTCCGCCGATAAACTTGGCTTTTTCTCATTACTCCTCCCAAAAATCCCGTACCCTCATACAGTTTCAATCAAAGCAAAATCCATTGTTTTTTTTTTCTTTTTGCTTACCTTTTTTTCTTCACAATTATGTAAAGCCGTATCCTCCGTCCGAGCAGCCGGTACATCTCGTGGGATAATCAAAATCCAAAGAACAGCGAAGATAGATAAAGAGAGAAGAATAAGAAGAAAGCTAGGGGGTAAAATAAGAAGAAGAAGAAGGATCGATGGACTCTTAAACTTTTAATGCACTCGTCCAAGATTCACTTTGTCTTCGGTACAGGCCGCGTTATACCGAAGCCCCTCAGGGAAGGGAAGGTAGAGAGCCGCCGCCGCGCTAGAAACAAGCTCAAACACACATACACAGAACGTGGACGCGGGGACCGGAAGATCCAAGACCCTCCAATAGCGTCTACCCTCCTATTTCTCGAGCAAACAAACTTTCTCTTCCTCTCTCTCGCACAGGCGCGCGTTAACTTTTAAGCGATGTGCTTCGGGGAAAAAAAGAGGCTCGCTTTAAAGGGGTAGTAGAATAAAAGGAATATATAGAGGTAGAGGAGAGAGAAAAGCTGGCATAAAGGATGAAGATGAGAAAGAGAGGATGATGATGGTCGGTCCGTCTCTCGTTAAACGCGGATAACGCACGAGAGCGCAACGCGTACCGCAACAACAACGCTTGCGATAAACGTCGGCAATATTTCCGGCAACGACTATACCTATATGTACGTTTCGGCTAAGCGGTTGTGGTGAGGATCGAGAGAGCTGATGATGAACCCTTTCTCAACCCTTCTACCTCCGACCAACCTCGCGAAACTTCAGTCCACGCGCGAGCGATCCGAGGAATTTAGATCTCTCTGTATACATCTGTGGCCTGCAGGGCTAAATAAAAAAAAAGCCAAACTTTCCAACTCCCGTATACTAGCTATATATAGCTTTCCACGTGCTAAACCCTCTCCCACTTCTAGCCGTCAGCTATATAGCTTGATCCCCCCCGCGGCTTTTACGCTCTCGCGCCTTCAACCCTTTTTTTTGCTTACTTCCTTCATTTTTTTCTCTCTCTTTTTCTATATTTCCCGACGCGCGTCTCTCGGTCCAGGCCCTGGTTTTATTGACGTTTATTGCGCTTCGCTGCAGCTCGCACGCGTATACACGCGTCGCGGCCAATATTTCTCGTGGGTTGTTGTGGATCTCTCATCTCTACTACTACCACCGCTGGTAGTAGCTATATGTTGGTTATGAAATTTTTTTTTTAATACTACATTGCAATTTTTGGACTATGAGCTATAGCATGGAAATTTTCAGGCTTTTATATGTGTTCTCCCAGTTTTTAACCACTTTGTTCGCTATAGCTTTATTAGTTAGACTTTCAGTATTTCTAAATAATATAGATATTTTATGTACAATGAAACGTTCAGTGACTGTTAGAAAGACTCGACTAAAATTAATATATCGTCTACGAATGGTATCAGGTAAATATATTGTTAAAAAACATTTAATAGTCGGCAGGAATTTTAATTATTTCTATTCCATTTTATTACTGTCCGTAAAACGAGAGCGAGTGTGAGTCTGGAACATTTCGTAAGGGGGGCAATTAAAAGCAAAGCTAATGCTTTTATATATACTTTATATGAGAGTCTACATGCACTTTATTATCACATGCAATTTTTTCTGCTTTGTAAGGTTAACGAGAGAAAAATGGTCTGTCCTATTTCATATACATATGTACAGTGCATTTGTCGCTAAACAAAATACTTTTTCATAATTGCACTTCTTGTCCAGTTCTCTTCTCTCTTTCTTTCTCTACCTCATATTCTCATCTCTCTAGGGAGAAAAGGATATATAAAATGTGCTGGAAGAATACGAGTATTGCCTCAACGTCGTTTCTCCCAAGAAAATCCCATCTCCCAACGCTACCCCATGGTCAGCCGCGTTTTTAATCCCTTCCCGCAAAGTCCCATTCGTGCATTAAAACCCCCTTGGAAATTTTCCTTCTAGTCAAAAGCACGGGCTGGACGTAAAATAAAAAATAAAAAAAAAAAAATGAGAGACGAAAAGGCGAGGAAGAAGAGAGCTGCGTACTCAGGATTAACGCGCTGGCACTTTTTTCCCCACACAAACACAGCAGTTGCATTTGGCTCTTGAGAAAGGAGGAGAAAAGAGGCAATAGGGAAAAAAACGGGTCATCATCCGGTGCGAGCCAGCAGCAGCAACACGCGTGTCCAGTCCGGCAAGAAATTAAACTGGACAAATCTCTTGGAGCTCTGCAGCAGTGTGTAAGCGAGTCTACCATATACCGCGGATTATTTTTATTTTTCGTCAAGCCTGCCGTTGCTATTTTTCATTCCTTTCATATTCACCGGCCTCTGGCTTTCCTTTTGCTGGAAAAAACTAAAAAAAAATATACCATTTACGAATAACGAGCTTTTGCGACTTTAGACGGTGATCTTTCATTATACGTATAAGAACTAATTTTTTATGAGATTCGAAAAAAGGCGTGGATATACGGTTGAGTCGTAAAAGATAAAACGAAAGAGGAGTGTATATATATATATATATATATATATATATATATATATATATATATATATATATATATACATATACACGAAGTTTCAAAGGTAAAAACAATTGCTGAGAACGTAAAAAGCTGCTGCTGCCTCGCTAAGAAAAGATGTGCGGTCAGTTGCACTTTTCTAGAGCTTCACTTGTTGGAATACTGAAGGTAGAGAAAAATAGTTTTGTTTTTTGAATTGTTAGTGCCTTATCGTTATACTCAAAGAAAATTTTTTTAATGAAGCAGACAAAAGATAACGCTGATAATTAAAATTATTTTTATTACTTTAACAAACTTACGTTGAAATAAAAATTTTTATAAAGTTAAGTTTTGCATTAATAAAAGTTTTTTGTACTTCAAAGTAATTGATAAAGTTATATTTTATTAAAAAAAATAATAATAATAATTTCTTGATATATATTCTTCTATTTTAAAATTTACCTGCAACTATATTTAACATGACAATAAAAAAAGTATTTAAATATAATCAGCTAATTAATTATCATTTCCTTTATGGTATTTAACAAAATTCAGCCAATTTTCAATAGAGAATCCACAATAATTACGCGTATTCATCCAATTAATAACAGCACACCTCAACCCAATACAGAGCTATACCTATATTATAAAAGCACGTGAGGAACGGTTCCCCAGCAATTTAAAGTTTTCCGGCCACCGGACCAAAAGGTTGGTAGGGGTCTCGAAAAAAAGAGAAAAAGAAACAAGTCGATCGTGGAACTGTGGATGGATGAGAAGAGGGACAGAAAGAGAAAAAAAGAGAGAGAGAGAGCGTGGATCAATCGACCCTAGCTTATATATACGGAAATAAAAAGCCCGACCCGACCAGGATGATTGCCGGGGCCTCGCGGAAATGTAGGTCAGTTGAAGTTACATATCGCTATTCGTTATATAGTGCATATATAGGCTCTTTCTCTCTTTCGACCACCTTTCCCTCATCCCTCTACTTCTCCATATAGGCAGTTTTACATGGGATGGTACCAAGGGGAGTCAGAGAGAGGGAGGCTGTGTGTCTAGTTAGCTTGACGCGCGGATATAACCCGGGGCTACGCCCCTCCCTCGACCACCTCCATCCCCTGACCCACCAAAATCAACTAGGAGAGGCTGCCGAGAGTTCATTTCTCTCAACTACTACTACTAATACTACTACTACTACTACTACTACTATTACTGCTGGTGCTGGTACTGCTTGCTATTTCAGCCCTACTGATTGACCGACAAGTTAATTTGGCCTCTGATGATAAAATGCCGCTCGCGGGGGATATCCAGTTAATTGCCCTTCTCTCTCTCTCTATCTCTACTCTTCTGCTACCCTTTGCGCGTAACGAGGACGAGAGATATTTTATAAATTTCTAATTTCCAGTGGCATTTAACACGCGCTTATCTAACTACGTTTATTATTCGTCTGTATGCGTGCATGTGTATGTGGGTGTGTGTGTGGTTGTTTCACTTTTGAGAGATATAGAGATATAGAGGACAGATGGACGAATGAATACTGCATATCAACGGGGAGTTGAGCGAGAGCTACTCTACTGCTGCTGCGTGGATGGAGTTTTGTGGTGTATATAACTCTCCGCTAATCCTTACCCTTCTATGTATAGGTATATAGCTCTATACCCTTGGTGTACATTTATATGCTGACGCGCGTATGGGTTATAGCTCCGCGACAAATTAGTTTTATTGCCGCGTGATAAATATGAGATGGGTGAAATTGAATTTTCTCCTCCTCCTTCTCCTACCTGACTCTTATGCTCTTTGATGGTGCGATTTATACTTGCTTCCCTGTTGATATCTACTATATGCACGCGTTTCGTATCAATCAACTATATACTCTTTCCTCTCTGATGCATAATATTTCTTACTCTTTCTATTTGTTATATACAGGGTTAAATGCTTTTTGTTATCTCTGTGTGTGCGTGTGAATTTAATTAAACATTGGCGAGTCTTGTAAGGATAAATTAACTTGGCTTTGAATAATTTATTCGTACAATTTGTATCGTACGACTATGGTGTTGCTGTTTTTCACGTGGCATTTTCAATTTTACTACTAATTTTAAATAAATTACTTTAATGTTGTTTCATTATCATCTATTTTTTTTTTATTTTTAGTTGTAATTTTTATTTTCATTAAGAGACAATTTTTGGTTTTGATGAAGTTAATTATTAAGCCAAGCATACAACAAGCCCAAGGTAATTATTATTCAGATGAGATTTTATAATTACAGGGTAACCTTATTTTAGATAAAATAAAAACATTAGTCGAGTAAATTTATAATTTTTTTTTTTGTTTCTTTAAAGTCAAAGAAGGTACTTATTTACTAAATTTAATAAAAAAAACTTTTTTGAGATAACAAAAAAAAAAAGAAAAGAAAATTTAGGTAAATAAATTAAACAAGAAAAGCCAAAAAGTGGCATTACTCCGACTATATCCAATTAGAGAGAAAAAAAGAAAATATTGCCAAACAGCTAACAAGCATAATCGTCCAGTACGAAAATGAATAAAGTCGGCGAAAAAAATAAGGTATGAAGGAAGCGTAATTAACCCAAAGGGAGGAGGGTGACATATTCGTGCCTAACAGTGAAAGAGATCTGAGAGTTTGCAGCAATCCTAAAATGTGTTTGACTAAACTTGACTTCCAACCACTATATATATAAATCCGCGCCTTTCTCTCTCTCTCTCTCTCTCTCTCTCTTTCTAATGCTTTAGCTGTTACGCCTCAGGCACCGCTGCTTTGCTTCTGACGTATATATAATACTACGTGCTCGTTTCGTCGACATCTACAACGCCGACGACTATACGATGTGGAGGTGAATCTTCGCGACGTGCCAAGTTCCTTTAGCCCGCGGCTGTTTTCAATACTTACCTCTTTCACGTGTATACCTGGGAGGGCCTGTACGCGTATGCCGGAAGTTAGAGTCACCTCCATGTAGTTTGATGTGACGAGGAAAGAGTCTCTGGTAGAGGATGGAGGATGGTGAAAAAAAAAGTTGATTTCGTTATAAGGTCGAAGACCTACATCGAATGTTCGTCTTTAATCAAGTTCTGAGGTATATCTGTACACGGGTTGAAGAAAGAGAGAGATGGGTGTACGTATGTACGTGTGATATTAATGTTTGCTTTCGATGGCCCTGGCTTTCTCTCTGTGTGACTGTAGTACCTATATGTATGTACCTCCTCTCGCTCGGCGGTCTCGACTTCATCGACTCGACAGAGGCCGAAAGAGAGCTGCTCGATTCCTCTCGAGGGGCTTTTGCTCTGATTTCTCTATAGCCTTTGAACAATCGCGTCATTTTCTCTCTTCCACTTGCTGTACATATACCTATATATTTTCGTGTTTTGTATAAATACACCTATACATACTTGCAACTTCTTAAGTTCAATGAGCTTTATAAAGTTTCATTTTTTTTTTGTAATACTTTCAAAACATGCGATTTAAAATTAAAAATATTTAATTTTTAGTTAATAATTTATTAGTTATAAAAATAGATAATAACTCAGTAGCTATAAAAGAATATATTCTAAAAAAGGCATTTAAAAAGCACTAAAAAACTTGAAAAGTACTTGTGTTGAAACTGCTTCACCTTTTCTTTCGACCACACACACATACATTCGATAGCTTTTAGACCCGTTTATACTCTCGAGTATATATTCCTGCTCTCATGCAAACCGAAGCTACGAATCCGAGATAGAGAAAGAAAGAGAAAGAGAGAGAGAGCTTTGCTATCGTGTGTGTCCTCGACGCCATCTCCGGCACTGTAGAACGCGGGCGCGCTCGCGCGAGATTTCAATCGTCGCAGCTCTGAATAAACCAGCGTAACGCCACCAAATTCCAATCGATTTCCATATCCCACCCTCCCACCAATTCTCTTCTATATACCCAAAGGGAGACTGCATGGATATGCGAATGATAAATTCAACACGGCGTACGATTCTAATACTAGCGAGGCGGATCGCTTGGAAATCGGAACCAGAGAACTAGGACTATATGTATATATATACATACATATAACATATAGATATAGAGTAGATCCCGCTTCGGGGATTAGGTATAGGGATAACCTTGCTGTAAATGCTCGAGCTAAATTCAGGGGATCTACGCCAACCTGTAGTAATACGCGCCACTGAATAATTCGGTTAAAAAAAAAAAAAAAAGAAACTAACAGGTCTCTAGTTTGATATGGCAAATTGCAAGCACTAATGACGTGTGACTATTATCCAATGTGACGGTGTAACAGCTGGTACAAAGCAGCGTAGTAAAGAAAAAAAAGTCGGCAGCGGTAAACGCTGCTGGAGCTAGCCGTCAATATTTATCGAGCTGACGGGTTAACTCTCGTTTCCACGCGGATGAGCAAACGACGTGTGTATATATAGCTTCTCCTCCTCTTCCCTATATTGCTGCCGCCCAATTTCCAATTGTGAGTGGTAGGAGGGTGGGGGGAGTAAAATGCAAACGGACTAGCGTGATAATTGCGTGGTCGCAGCAGAATATTGACGTGATGGTGGCCCTTCCCTACCCCTCGCTCTTGTCCATAAGCAGCTATACTGCAGCCTGCAATGGAACGAGAGAGAAAGGCTCGCTCCCTGAGGACCCCCAAGCGCGCGCGCGCAGACATACACACGTGGTGGCCGCAGAGGTGCGAATGAGGCTCGAAACAAAAATCCACCCCCCCCCTCCTCCTAGTTCGACATGCGCTGGGAATCAATATTTTGGGGGTGGAATGTGTCTGTATGGGTATAGAGTGGGTGAGTTGCTGCAGTATAGTTTCTCTCTCTCGATGGTTCTGCATACACCGGCTTTGCGGAACCAAGATAGAGAGTACGAGTATATATATTCTATAGAGAGAAAGAGAGAATGGTTTGTGAACGATGGGGTCGAATAGGAGAGGGAAATTGTAGATTGAAACTAACCGAAATCTAATGTTGAAACGAATGTATGACGTGATTGAAGCTGCATTGAAATTTTTTTTAGATTTGCTAATATGACTTTTGTCTCTTTTTTTTCTCTTCTTTCTGTTTTGTTCAAGTTTATATGTCTTGAAATAAAAAAGTATTTGGATTTAAACGAAAGTTATAGTATAAATGTTTAGATGAAGTGTTTTTTTATACATTACAAAATAATTGTAAACAGGATTTTGCTTTAGGAAATTAGTTTTAGTTAAAGGGGGTTAAAGTTAAGATAAATTTTATGTGCCTGAGGTTAAATGTGACGTGTAAATGAAGACTTTTATATTTATTTATTCCATTTCGGACCATAAAAGCTTTCTATCTTCTTTACGTATAGCTCTAGGTTCTTCTACAGGCCTGGTATATTCCCCTACTTTTTAGCTTATGAATATTTTACACTTTAATTTCCTACTTTACACCAAAAACTTTCAAAGATTCAATTTATGCATATCAAATTCTTCAGTTAAAAATAAAAAAAAAAAAAAAAAAAAAAAAAAAATAGAATTTAACTAAAAAATTATCAAGATTCAAAAATTCGACCAATCATTATGAATTCTTAACTATTTCAAAATTTTAATATCCACTGTATATATATTATTTGAAGCTCAAAACAATTAACATCAAAGCATAAATCTCGATTAAATTAGTACTCAAACCAACCCCCATACATACATATGTACATAAAAAAAGCGATCAAAAATAAAAGCCACTATTTTCAAGCGTAGCCAACCAAGTAAAAGCCACAACCTTTTCCTCCCACAAACAATTGCTAACGTTCTTTCAACAAAACACCGTCGTTTAATCGACATGACAAAAAATTCCACCCCTATAAGATCCATTACGCTTGACGAGCTTGCATGAAACCTAAAGGCATAATATCAGAAGAGAGAGAGAGAGAGAGAGAGAGCTGTAGTAGTAGAATAGCTTGAAACTTGGTATATATAGAAGGCAATTAACAGCTCGACTAAAAGCATTCCACGCGAGAGGTTGGCAGCATCTAAACGCCTTTGGCCGCGACAACAAAAAAACATCTCGAGAATTCGATGGCCATTAGTCCTTTTCTCTCTTTCTCTTTCTCATACAGCTTCGGGGCGTCAAGGCTCAAACACATATATGTATACAGGGGCGTGAAAAGAAAGTGTCCCCCCAACTCTCTTATAGGAGAGTGCGAGAACCAACCGATTGTCACACCACATGTCCAGCCGTATATGTATATTCAGTTCGACTAAATAATGCAGCTTGCTCACGCGCAAATAATAGCGTTGGCAGTAGCAGCAGCAAGAACACAGGTTGTGTCGCAAGGGTAGTGTCGAAGAAGAAGAAGAAGAAGGGTGTAGAAAGTATATATATATATATATACAATGTGTCGAAAGGCTTTGGTGCGGCTGAAGTGGTCGTTGCTTGCGCGCTAGTAAGGAGCACACTCTCGTGTCGTTGGCTCGAGAAAAAGAGAGAAGGGCCTGAACTAAAAGAAGCCGAGAGAGAGAATGAAAAAAAAGAGAGTAAGAGGGACTGGCCTCGTAATGACGCTTTTGAGAGATCTCGCGCCCAGAGTGTCGCGTGTGCAAGCAAACACCCGCCGGCTTGGCTGCTGCTGCTACTGCAGCGTGTATGTATTCAGTAGGACCGGCCTAGCGTGTGCAATGGCTCAGCTGAGAGCTGGATGGCATCTTGATACGACACAAGCTTAGTTTAGCTTCTACATAACGCTTGGCAAAGCTGCTGCTATGCTCTCCTTCACTTATATCCTTCTTCTTCTTTCGTTGTCTATCACCCCAAGCACGCAAGGACAAAGACAACGCTTTTGCTGCTGCTGTGTGTAAAGGCTACTGTGCTAGGGAATAAATTATAGCTTTTTGATGTACTTCTTAATTATTTAGCGAATGATTAGTTGCCCAAGCTCTGTCGATCTTTATACTGACTTTTTTTTTATATGCGCTTGATCCAATGACCTTTTCCGGCTATTTAAATTTTTTAACAATTATGGTACTTGTGTCAGTGTACGTCCTTTTGTATATGTCTGAGCTTTTGTGGTAATCATATTTACAATCAATAAAATATTGCAATATTTGTCACTGGGGATATGTTGTGATTATTTTGAAATTATTAGTGATGGAAAAATGTTGATTCATCAAAAATTCTTTTCTCTTCTACTGTAAAATATTAATTTAAAAAAAAAAAATGATGAAAAAAGAAATTTTTTAATCCTGGATATTCTAAAATATCCTACGTTTTAATAAAACATTTTTCATGCCACGTATGATATTCTTTTTAAAATAAAAAGAAGTATTTTTTATTTTTTTTTTGCAGTAGTTATTTTTTTCCAAAAAAAAAGTAAAAAACTTGTTCAAAAGATATCAAAGAGAATTTTTAATAAGTCTTAAACCACACAAGCTATATAGGTATACCGCAATGAATATCTAAACCGTAACATTGTTGTAAATGGACGCAATATCATCATAACATATAAACAGAATGAGTACAGTGTCACGCTAATAAATCTTAAAATTTTGGTCTCTTCCAGCAGCAGCAGAACCGATCCCTCCAGTCCGCATGTATATATCTCGCAATAAACCAAGCCCGTAGGGTGTAAGCCTTGACAATGCAGACACAGCTGCATCAACCAACCATGACAAAAAAAAAAAAAAAAAAAAAAAAAAAAAAAAGGAAGAAGAGTCAGTGAAGAGAGAGAAAAAAAACAACGGACTGAAAAGAGAGAAAGAGATGGAGATACAGAGATAGAAAAAAAAAAAAGTACGGATATACTCCCATATTCTCGCGCGTAATTACGTCTCGCCCCGGCACTTTCTCATTCGCGGACAAGTGTGCGAGAGACGCGGTCGCGTTTACATATATATACGCATATATATACGTAGACGAATAGTCACCATGTGCAATGCAAGCGTATAGCAGCATGCACACCGCAATTTTTTTTTCTTCTCTCCATTGTCGGAAAATCGTCCCGTAAACAGCGCGGACTTTTAAAGCCGCGAGAACTCTGAAGAGTAGAGTAGAGTAGAGTAGGGGATTATACCTATATATAGGTATGGGTTTTGAGAGAGAGAAAGCTATATACGTATAGCTTGTGCCTATATGGTATATATATATGTATTCATACCAAAAGCTTGAAGCTAGGCTATATGGAGTGTGCATAACGACAATATAAAAGCGCAGTCGAGACTCCCTTGTTTATATATATACTCCTCTTTTTTTTTCTTCTTTTTTTTCACCTTCGCTCATTTTGAAAAAGGCCTCTGGCTCTTTATTTTTTTGCACAACTATCTTATGGTATATAGATTTCTCGATGAATAGGATGTTGTGTCCGGTATCATCGTTATTCTATCAAAATAGGCATAACACCAATGATACAACTACAAATAAATTTGACGTGTGTGAAGTCGTATGTCATGTATATTATATCCTCGTCAGGTCAAAGGTATAATCCCAAAAGCAGCTATATATAGCAAGTTTGCATTATTCGAGAGCAGATGCTCTATCTCTATACACTCCAAGCTTTATCGCGTTACACTCCCATCCCTTTTCCTATATACTCAACATTTCGCCAACACAATGCCTGCATGTCGTATTTCCGTATACTTGGCCTTATCAGACTATAGGATATTCGCGAAACCCTTTTCGCGTATACAAATATACTCTCCTCTCACTCTCAGAACCACCGCAAGCACACTTGATCCTCTTGATATATAAAATGTAGCCATAGTCAAGGCTGTAGTATAGCGTATACAGCACAAACTCATCCTGACTCACGTGAGTATTTTACGCACTTGCATGAAAAGGGATGAGAGAAGATAGGATCTACAGCTTTTCCGGATCCTACCTGCCACCACTTCACCTCCTCCCTTACCATCTCTCTCTCTCTCTCTCATTATCCCAGCACAATGAACGGCTGCCATCCGGTATTGGCATTTGTGCGCGCTCGCGCACGGATTCCAATAGAATTTAATTGGAGGGAGATCGAATCCGCTCTGGTCGCGTACACGTGTGCAGGGGAGGGAAAGGACAAGAAGAAGAAGGGGGGGAAGATAGAGTGTATCCAGAGCTCTCGCAAACTCGTTAACTCACCGGTCGAGCTAGCCTTCCTGGCTGGAAAAACGATCGGCTAGCCGTGAGGATCTAGCGATCTGCTATAGCTGGATTCGAGTAGTGCAAGCTATAGGTATAGTAGAAGGGGTATATGTGTATGTTGGATGCACGCAGTAGCAGCAGCAGCGTCAACAGCAGTAATAGTGGTGGTACTGGAGAATGGAGGGATGCGAGAGAAATCGATGCCCAAGCGCTGCGGTGCTGACAGCTGCTACTGCTACTGGTATGGTGTGCTATTAGACCGAGAGCAATCCCCCCCCCCTCCCCTATAGCGCACTGCTTTTCAGCGGCTTTTTAATCTCCCAGCTCTCTTTCTTTCTCTCTTATACTCTCACTCACTTGTGTAGGGGAGGCTTTTATTTTTTGTTCCAGGAGCGAAGCGATCGTTTCTTGCTAGTGGAGGTTTTAGAATCGCTGGACTTGGCTGCTGCTTGCTGCTGCTTGGTTTCTGACTCTGACATGTGTGGAGAGTCTTTTTTTTTTGTTCTTGGTGTAAGGAGCAGGTGGCAGTTGGGTGGATTACTTGAAATGTACGGAGATTTATTGAGAAAGATATGGGAGGCATATACGTTTATTGTTTTTGGGAGTTGATATTGTGTGGGAGAAAATAATTATTTGAATAAGTAATAAAAACTAAAGTATGATGATGATGTAGACGACGTTGATTGTTTTTAATTATTAATGCTGAAAGTATTAAACTAAACTTTGAAAAAAATTAGCTTAACCAACTTTATACTCTTGTAACAACAATCGATCAAAAATTACCTTGAGCTAATTAAAAAAAAAGGGAAAAAAAGAAGGTAACGCTAAAAGCTTCCGGATGAAATATAAACTTAGTTAACATGGTATGAAAAAAAAATAAGAAAAAAAGAAAATTAAATTAATCGAAAGAGCAAACGATTTTTTAAAACTTTAATTAAGAGCACTGTTTACAAGCTCGAACTATTTGATTAAATTAAATTTAATTGGAAGAAAGGGATATGCGCAAACAGAGCGAAGTTAAGTTTGCATGGTAAAATACGAAATCTATGTGTATCTCTCTCTCTTTCTCTCTACTCTTTACGCACAATTCAAAGCTGCTTTTATCCTATATATCTATTTCAAATACCTACATTTACAATTCCAGTAACAATTTTATTCTGAATTTCGAATACTTTTGTTTATTACGCTACTCTAGATAGATACAATATATCGTTGAAATTCTAAAAATTCGTAAAAAAATCGTGTATATCTCGAATTCAAATAGACATTTCAAGCAATCAATCAAAATTTTTTTCGTTTCAAAATTAAACCAGCTGTACGAATTTCTATACGTACATATTACCTACCTATATATTAACGCCACGTAAATAAAAGCTGCTATTATCGATTACTAACGCCCGGGGTACAATGGCAATAGCTCGGAAAAAGCTCTCGGTAAAGCCAGCCCCCTCGACTTCATTGTCTTCATTTCCAGACTCGCGGTAAAGCCCGGTAGATTTTCCCGACAGAGAGATCCACCTCCTATAGCTTTATATATATATAAAAAAACTATATATCGGTCGAATGTTATCAGAAGAAGCTGGTGTAGAGCAGCTGCAGTTGCAGTAATTGCAAGGGAAATACGAAATAAACGACAGCTCTCGAACAAGACGTATATGTATACGTATATATATTATACATCTCTTGTACTCGACATAAAATAAAGGAGTACAGGAGTAAGATTAATCTACGTTCGCGGCCAAGCGCGCAGTCTCGGATTAATGCAACACACCGCTATATACACGCGCGATTCAGTAATTGATTAGATTTTCTCTCTTGCACACGACAAGCTGAAAGCTCGTCGGTGTGGTACTAAAAAAAACACACCACCACCACCACCACCGCCAACAATAACAACGCAGCTATATATACAGTAGTAAGCGCATACCTACTCCGAGATAAATCCCACCTCTCGCATTATAGTCTTCCTCCTACCCCATCACACACTTCTCTTTCTCTCTTCTCCTCACTATATATAGCACAAACGCGTGAATGCGCGAAAATTCGCGCGCATCAATTTCGCAAAGTGCAGCTCTCGGGCCTTTTCTCATCGTCTCTTTACCTTTCCCCTCTGCCTCCTCCTCTACGTCGTTGTTGTCGTCACAGCGATTGTCTTCGCGCGCGAGCACGTCGGTGAACGCTTTTTCCTTATACCCCCCCATCTTTTTCATCCAAACCCCCAAGTCTTCGTCTTCTTATATACCGCGGCTTGCACCATCTCTTCTGCTGTGGCTGGATATGGGCTTTTGTGTGCACACCAGCCAGCCTCTGGCCCTTTTTTCTTCCAGCGGTAATCTTGCAGCGTACAGCTGCTGCTGCTGCTGCTGCTGGATCACGCGATGTTTGTGTGTGTGTGTGTGTGTGTGTGTGTGTGTGTGTGTGTGTGTTTGCGCGCTCATCGGAGCGTAAGAGAGTGATTTTTCACTCCAAAGAAGCTGGGAAATTAAAAAGCCACTTTTTAGGTCAGATGTCAATGCGGGATGAGAGAGAGGGAGAGATAAAGAGAGAGGGAGAGAGAGAATATTCTAGCGTGTGGTTTTCCGCGATGACCTGGTGTGTATACGCTTAAACCTGTTGTCTTTTTATTCTTTGCCTCTCTCTGCGCATCTCTCTCTCTCTAACTACACTGTCTCGTTAATGAAATTATGGAAAATTTTATCATAATATATTTTAAAGTATACATGTATAAATTATACATTATTATTACAAGAAATTTAATTATTTCAGGTATAGAATACATCTACTACTTTTTATAATATTAAAATGAAAATTTTTTAAATAAATTTTAACGTAATTAAAATGAAATATTTATCGATCATGATTAATAAAATAAAAAAAAATATCTATATTGCAAAATATTTACAATATAAAAAAAATTTTAATACAAAACTGTCTCAATAATTAAAATACATAATTTTTAAAAAGTAAAAAAAAAGTTTTAACATTAAATTAATTAAAATTGTGTACTTCGTATAAAGTATAGACTATTGTTACTGAATATTTTCATTTTATGTTTTATAAAAAGGATTTTGATGTTTTCGTTTAATACTCACAGTGCAAATGAATATAAATACAATTTTTTTTCTAAATAAAATATATCACATATAAAATGAAATTTTCTATTTCACAGCTAAAAATCTATACCTATACTTAAAAAAAAAGAATAACATTAAAAACACGACTATTAAACTGATAAGAAAAACATAAACCTTATATTCGCATATATAGAAACGTGCATAAAACAACATGAAGAAGGAAATCTCGAGAATCCCAGCGTTCGACTCAAAATCAACACTCATCGATATTTCAGCCGGAAATATGAAGGGAGAGGAAGGAAGGGGGGGGGGTTATATAGCAGCGCATAAAAAGCAAGTTCGAAATAGTCTCGGGGGTAAACAACAACACCGGAGAGCGCAAGAGAGAGAGAGAGAGAGAGAGAGAGAGAGAGAGAGAGAGAGAGAGAGAGAGAGAGTTAGATCCACTCATTTTCCCAAGGTTTTCCCAACCCAGCTATATAGCTAGCTAGCTCTGAGTCTCAGAGTCGGGAGGTGGAGGAGCAAGAGGAGGAGGAGCGTGTGCGATTTGCAGCTGGTTGTCTTGCATTTGAATAACGCATGCAGAAGTTCCCAAGGTGGCATATATATGTCGTACAGCATAGAAAGCCATACCCCCTATCTCCTTCGGGATAATGATATTCCCGGCGCCATGCACATAGTAGTCGGAGGCTTCTGGGAGGGATTCCGGAGGGCCGTTTAGAGAGAGAGAAAGAGAGAAAGAGAAAAGCGGAGCCTTTACAACCGAGCACGCGCCGAGCCACACACGACTCGAAAACGCAATTTGCACGGCTCTCTTGGATAGCCAGGCAAGAGGCTGCGTTTGAGTACAAGAAGAAAAAGAAGAAGAAAAAGTAAAAGAAGGTGAAAAGAAAGAAAGAGAGAAAAAAACAGAGTGTGAGTTGGCTTTCCAGCTTTCTTTTATTTGCGCGCGTAAACGCGCTCCTCGCTTTAACATCGATTTAGCACCTGCGGAGAGAGAGAGAGAGAGAGAGAGTTTATGCTTGCTGCACAGAATCAGCAGCAGCAATGGTGCAAAGCGGTGGTTTTGAGAGGAAGGTTTGCCTGCTGCTACTGCTTCTACCCCCTTCCCCCCCTTTGAGCTTTTGAAGCGAGTTAAAAGACCTCGAGCTGTGTAGAGCTGAGAGAGAGAGAGAGAGAGAGAGAGAGAGAGAGATATTATATACACAGGCGAACCACCTTAATGCAGCCTTCGCCCACAACTTGCTCCGTGGTGGCCCATTACACCAAGCTCTACCACAAATCTACCCCCTCCCCACCTCAATCCTCATACTACTGACTACGTTTATGCGTGACTTTACAGTCCTGTATGTGTGTGTGTGTATAAAATAAAACCGGCGTTTTCCGCCCTTCTCAAATATTTATCCAATTTACTTTTTTCGCGCTGAGGGAGGCTGCCTGACAATCGCTTCTTTTTTGAACTTGCTCTGTGTCTCTCTCTCTCTCTCTCTCTACTTTTATTTTTTTTTCCTTTTTCTCTGTTTTTTTTTTATCAATTATTATACGCGGCTCTGACATTTATTCAAATTTGTACGTTTAGGCTTACAAAAAAAAAAGACGTGACGTAGAGGGAGAGCAGGGTTTTCGAGAACATTTTATGGCTTTGTTGTGGGTGTGTCGGGAGAGTGTTGTCGGGGTAGCAATTTGAATTTATTTCGGGAGAGAAGGAAAGTCAAGATAAGCAGCCGTTTTATGTGGACCGAGAGTAAATTCGGGGGTTTATTTTGGCTTGGAAAGTAAGTATAAGGGCGAGCAGAAGCAAGTAAGGGCGAACGCGTTATTTTATGTAAATAAAAGTCCGGTCCAAGGCTGAAGCTGCTACTGCTGCTGCTGCTGCTGCTTTGATAGCCTTCGGAATTTAATTTGTATCGAAGGTAAACTTTATCCCTTCTTAAAATTTAACGACTCATAAATAAAACTTTATTTACTTTTGCACTGGGGTGTGGCGAGTAAAATGATGCGCGCGTGGTCTTAACGATACAAAAAAAAAAATAATGAAAAAAAAATAAAGAAAAGAAAAAACTTCACGCAAGTAAAATTACCCACAGCGTTTACGAAACGATTATTATTATTATTATTATTATTACTATTCGAAGAAAATTAACGCCATAGTAAGCGCCTAGGCGTGCGATCAACGACCGTACACACAAACACAAACACACACACACACACACATACTTTAACTCTACGCTAGCATTTTTCAGCAGCTAGTCTTTAGAAAAAAAGCCGTAAAAGAGAAACTGCGTGCAGCAGCGTGCCATAAAACGCCCCCCCCCCCCCAATCCCCTGAATCACGCGCCACGCGAAAAGCCGAAAATCGAACGGCCAGCGAACACACAATATAAGAGAGGGAGGGAGGGTGAGTAAGCGGGAAATCGTACGGGCGTGTTGAGCGACTGGGATGAGAAAAGAGAGAAATAGTGTGTGTGTGTGTGTGTGTGTGTGTGTGTGTGTGTGTATATATAGTAGGGGTGGGCGGTGTCCAGCCGCAGTACGTGTCGCGGTCGATCGCACTTTGATTGAACGACCGACCGCTGCGATTCGTTTCGCGACCTCTACTCTTGGTGTGTCCCCCTACCCTCCCTCCTTCCTCCTCCTGGTGCTTCTATTCGTAGTAATCGTCTGGCCTCGTTTTCTCTACAATCCACACAGACACCATCTACCTCGCAATCGTCCTAATCAACTTCTACGACTGCAGCACTGTATCTCTCTCTTTCTCTCTCTCTCTTGCCGACAGGATCATTAACGACGAGATTTTTTCAAATCCTTGTTACTTACAAGAGATTTTAGTTGGTGGAAAGAGAAAGAATTGTCTTGCATCTTGGAATACGTTGACTTTCGATATCTTTTGAATTATGCATTTATATATAGCGAGGAAAGAGGAAAAAAAATTGCATTATTTATGAGACCAGAGGCGGCGTGCGCGGCAAAGATGTAGTAGCGACAAAATTTTTGAAAAGTCAACCAGCGGCTCTCTTTCTCTCTCTCCCTCTCTCTCGTCGATACTGTGCTTGCAAACGCGTGTGGTTTATGTTTTTATTCATCGATTGAGGAGAGGAAAAAAAATGAGGCTCGGCTGCTGCTACTGCTGCCGCACGGAAATTTCATCTGGGTGAGGTTTGCGCGATGGAAGTTGAACGGTGCAAAAAAATAATAAAAAAAAGTATTTATGTGTGCATGTATGTATATAGGTATACACGTATAAACGGCCTGGAAAGTGGAAGCTGAGGCGTCGAACCGCGTTCTCTGACCCGTTACTAATACGAAATGCTGATTAATGTGATATTTAATGTAAATTTACAATCGACTTTATAATTATAATGTGTTAGGTTGTATATATAGGTATATATAGAATTGTAATGCAAATTTCATGTTAACGCATGGAAAATATATGCAAGTTTTGCACTTTTCCTTCGCGTCTATATGTACAGATATGTATATTACACATATTGATTTATTGCAAAACTAACATTAATTAAAACAGCATTATGTTAATCAAACTTAAACTACATTGTGCTTTTTTTTTAATGTTTATTTCATATGTGAATAAATTATTTAAATATTATCTTAACATCGGCTATGTTAATAAATTTTCATTTTTATCATATTTTTAAAAGATTTTTTAAAACATATGTTAATCATTTCTCATAATTTCACACTAAATACTTACAATTACGAAAAATTTTTCTAGTTTTTTAATCATCAAAATGCAAAATCATAAAAAAAAAAAGTGCTACACAATGAAAGCTAAAACCAGAACGATGTTTCGCAAGCTGTCTCGAAATAAATGAAAACGTACGCAGTTTTTAGTCGCTGTTATGACGCTTCATTGACCGTAGCCCCTATATATAATATGAAAATACGTAGGTATATACATATATTTCACCGTCATCATCGGTATGAAAGTTTGAAGAGGGTAGGAAACACAAAAACTTCAGTACACAAAAAAAAAAAAAAAAAAAAGAAAAAGAAAAAAAAGAGAAAAAAAATTAAAAAATACAGCATTTATAATGGGAAAAAAAAAAGAGAGAGAGAGAGAGAAAAAAAACTTGACAATGACAATGTAATAAAAATCACAAAG
>JAPYZE010003056.1:0-14109 GCA_030522805.1 Leptomastidea abnormis | reverse complement strand
AGAGAAATAAAATATTGAGATTTTAAATATTATCAATTTAGTTTTTCAGAATTCTTTGAGAAAGCATTCTGCTAATGCAGTTAGCAGCGGTTTTTCCTTCTTGATCATGAACCTCTAGTGTTTGGTATTTTTTTTTTGTAGATAAAAATTGCTTTCGTTATTTTATCGTTGTGTACTTTTATAGCAGTTATTATATACACGGGTAGAAATATAAAAATATTTAATATAGTAAATTGAAACTTAAAAATGTTTGGATTTGCTTTTTGTTGTTGTTGAGTATTATTTAAAATAAAACAAAGTAAATTTTTTTTTTACTGTTGTAGAGATAATTTTATTATCCATAATAATTATAATTACATAAATGTAGGAATAATTTACACCTATTTTGAAAAGTAACTTCGATTTTCCCTTTTTTTTTTAATTTATCAACAAAAACCAAATATTGGTCGAACGTATACTTAACAAATACACATCATTCACAATGATTTTAATGTTTTTCATCAAAAAAACAATTATTGCAATAAGTTGTACGAATTTAACATCGTAATTATGAAAATTTTTAATTTGATTAAGTGTCCTATTATAATAATAATTGATTATAGCAAAAACATTGTTTTACGGGACATGTGAACGTCTGCGAGCTGCTCTTTGCTTATCAAATCTCATTTCCATTTCTTCCAGTACTTTAGGTGTGTAACGTACAACGAGAGTTACACTATCACGAGCTTGCTTTAAAAGCTCAACAGCTTTTTCATGATTCTCACCTTCCACACACTAAAAATAAAAAAAAATTATTAAAACCCAAAATAAAAAAATATAACAAAAAAATAAAATTTATCAATAAAATACTATGTTAACTTACAACGCCGTTAACAGAGAGCAGTTGATCGCCACGTTTCAAACCACCGTGTCTATCAGCTACTCCACCCGGGATTATACGAGATATATAGATGGGCGAGTTCTGCTCTCGACCACCCATAACATTGAATCCAAGACCCTCTTCAGTCTTGGGTAGTTCAACAACTCGTGGATGTGCATGACCCTCGCTTGCAGCAAATGCAGCCACTGTTGCCTTGGCTGTTGCTGAAGCCCTTACGTCTTGAGAGCCCTGAAAAATTATAATAAATTTTTTATCGTGATGAATTTGGAAAGGAATATTTTGAGAATGGAATTGTTTTTGAAATTGGGGTAGACTTGATATTAGTAGCTATTTTTACTTTAAGTTGTCTAAAAACGTAATTTACAGTGGATTGCTATTTTAATGTTTGAGGAGTTGTGTATTTAGAAAATAAATTGTCTTAATTTTTTACATGATTTAATTTTAAATTTAAAATAAGAGATTTATTCTGTTTAATTATTATTGACAATAATTCACGTAAATAAAATTTGAAGGAAAAAAATTACCTGAACATCGACTGTGTCATAGATATGTTCATACACTTCGCGAATAGCATTTAAAAAGTCACTCTGTAAAACTTTTTGTAAAGCTGCTAATTTAGTAGCTGGAAGATCGCCACCTTTAAACAAAATAAAATTAAACAATTTATTTATGAGTGTCAACAATAATCATTTTTATATGATATAGTTTTGCTTACTTTTTTGTATTTTTTCAAGCAGTTCTATAGATCTTTTGATATCTGACAATTAAAAATATATTTTAATAAATAATATTTTTTATAAAAAATGATAAATAAAATTATTATTAATAAATTATTATTTACCTCTTTCCAGGGTCAAACCATCTTCCACAACAGCCATGATTTCGACAATTTTCAAAGGTCAAATTTAAAATTATTTAATACCTGTCAAAAGGATAAAAATGTTATTAATTTATTACGTTAATACGTAAGTTATTTACTTAATAATAAATTGCAAAATATTTTATATTTTATTTTTATTGAATATTTTGATACGTATTTTACTTTAATATACCTATAATATGATACGCATTCTATAAATGTTTAAGATATTTTTATGCATTTATGACATACTTGTTCTGACTTGTATATCTATAAGTATCAGTAATGAAAATCAATATACTAATCTGTTTAACAGTTAATGTAAAATTAAGGTAAATGTTACAAAAATGGCGTTTCATAGTGATTGTACAAAAATATTACGAATTTCGTTCGTCTAAATCATGAAAAAAAAAATTCTCCCAAAATATCATAATTTTACAGACTTTCAACAAAATCCCAAATGCTTTATATAAATATTTTTTCAATATTAAATTGTAATCACGAGCGCGGCCATAACTTAGTTAAAATAATAGCACTTTTAATAATATTTAAAACAATTTTCATTCATATAATCCATACGTAAACACACCCACACACATACACCCACACATGTACATACTCATATACAACAAATTTCGACAGTGTTCTAAATTTAAAAATCACCATAAAACTAAAAAGAAATCAAGCAATTCTAAGAATACATTCACTTAACCGTGACACTTACCTTCAAAACTTTAATCGAGAACAAATGTTAAAACAAGAATTTTCGTGAAATCATGTCTAGCCAAAATTTTTTGGGTTACGAGAAGATGAAAACACTGGAGTGATGTAGTGCAGCCCACTGAAACGTCGATGCACTTGCGTATACTACTAGAATACACCGTGTGATCGACCCTCGAAGTACATATGACGTCAGTCTACACCCCAATGATATATACTTACCCTCTATTGATATTGTACCATCTGTTACGCTGAGGGTTAATTACGAAGGTAAACTTACGAAGGTAAAGTAGTTTTCTATTTAAAAGCGGGATACTTTGAAATGGTACTTTGTAAATGATTTTGTTAATCTTATTGAAAATTTGACTGTATATCAGTTACATAAATAGATTTTTATTGAAAGTAATTTTTTTAAATTTTCTAAATTACAATTTGTTTAACAGTAGATTAGTAAGATAAATTAAGAAATGCAATTTATCTTTTATTTATGTAAAGCTACACAGAAAAAACTAAAGTTGGTGAAAGATACCAAAAATATTAAGTAATAAAAGTAATTCTTACCAAATATCCATAATAACATGAAGCTCCCATATATAGAAAGATAATCCTCTCAATTGGAACACTATTTTCAAGTCATGGTAAGATAAAACTTTCATAACTGGAACGTTTAAGTTATCACATTACTTATGGGAACCTAAGGCTTTCTCAGTTTTTTTCAGTGTAAAGTGTTATTCAAATTGTAGAATAAGATTTTTATAAAACAAAACTTGTTTCAATTTCTTAATTTTTTTAAGACAAATACAATTAATGGAAGGTTTGTATTATAATTATTAAAAAACAAATATTTTTTATAAATTTTTTTATTGACAAATTAAAACTTATTTTTATTCTTTATAAAAGTATTATTTATACAGACAATATAAAGAAGAAACAAGTAGTTACGATCTAAAAATTATGTACAATTAGTATTTAAATTTTACTATTAATTGTAATGAATTTACAAATTTAAAAATTTAACATTTCAATGTCATTTATTGACCTGCAATAAAATCATTTAATAAATTTAAGGCTGTACATAATTTACTAAGACGTATTTTTAAGTTCCACTAAATCCTTATCATCAAATTTCAACAATTTCATACTCTGTAACGTAACCATGTCTTCAATGTCCAAATATTTTTTTATTTTATAAATCAGTAAACTTGGTAGACGATAATCCAATATAAAATCAAGATTATTTTCCGCTTTTTCTAATGCTTTTATCTCGACATTCGTAAGTGGTTTTAAACCACGAATATAATTATAACTAAGCATATTAGAGTAATGGTGAAATTTGTGAGTTTCCTCTAAAAATATACTTCGCATCTCGGGTCTTGAAGCTACCATAATACACCTGCGTTTTTTTGCATGTAAAAAATCAAAGTACGTTAAATCATTGATTAGAATAGTATCTTTCATTATTTCTATTTCATTCAAAAAAGCTTTAGTATACAATTCAGTATCTATATTCAACAAATTTTTATGCTCTTTGAGTATGGCATCGATATTCGGATCCTTGTCAAAGCCAGCAATACTTCTTTTAATTTTTAGGCATACCAAAATTATCATAGCATTTTCGTTTTGTATCAGTATTTCTTTATGATTATGCAATACTTTAGTGTCAGCTCCAAAATCCAACAACAGACCAAAATGAAAGAAGCAATTGTTTTTTATAAGATACTCCAATGGCGTTTCGTTTTTATCATCTCGGACGTTAATATTTATTTCGGGTCGTATCAGTACTTCTTGAAGTACAGGACATTCATTTTCAAATGCCATGCGATGCAATACAGTAATTCCCTCTACATCTGGCTTACAAAGATCAATGTCTTTTTGTTGGAGTAATAATTTGACGGCTTTGTAATTGATGGTCATTGCACAACTGCTCCAGAAAAATGAGCGCTTTGCAAATAATGCATTGATAGGTGTACGATTGTATATATCAATAGCATTAATTTTCGCTCCACGTTCTAACAGAAATTCGATTACTGATAAGTTTGTTTTAATCATTGCATAATGTAGAGGAGTACGTTTATTTATGTCACTTTGATTAACATCCAGACCCAAATTCAAAAGTTGTTCAGTTAATTCATGCTCCTCTGCGATGGCTACAGCTACATGCAAAATATTTTCATTCAATGTGGATGTGTGCCTAATATTAGAACCCCTGGTAATTAAGAATTTGAAGGTACTTATGTGGCGATAAAATAAAGCGTAAAATGCACCAGTCATATTTCGTTGTCCCACAGAATCAACTGGTACACCTTGGTTTATCAGGTAGTCTATTATTCTGATTGAACCTGTACTGCAGGCTGTCAATAATAATTTTTGGCTCCACTCGTCATTGCAGATTTTTCGTCCAGTACAAACTAACAAGTGACGGAAAGTCTGGAAAGAAACATACATACAGTTGATACTTACAAGGAAAGTGCTCAGTATTCAGATCATGGATTTTGATGAAACTCAGGTACTGAGTCTTTTTGGCACACTATGAAAGAATCCCAAATTCTAAGGTCCAATGATTTTTAGTTATTGAGATATCTATCATTAAAGTTTCAGAATTTAGCATTGTTTGGTATATCTATATATTTGACTTATAACGTTAATTATTTGGTTTTTTCTGTATATGCATCATCAGATAAGGCTATTTTTTCAAATTTGACTTAAGTCAATAAAATTTGATAAGAAAACATGTTTGTGATGCAGATAACTTTCTTTTATTGAATTTGGTCAAATATTCAATTAAATATATGCTCAATTATTTTGAATTTCATTATACTATTAAAAAATTTGTATAAGAGTTGGTACAAGCAAATCAATTTAAGAAAAACCATTTTTCATATTACCGTAAGGTTTCTTATCAAATATTATTGCCCTAGGTCAAGTTTTTAAGTTTAACTCTATCCGCTGATGTGTAAACAGAAAAAAATAAATAATTTACATTATTAGCCAAATGTGTAGATATACAATATGACGTTAAATTCTAAAATTTTGATTGTAAATATCTTAAAAACAAAAAATGTAATATCTTAGGATTGGGGATTCTTTTATCATGTGCCAAAAGGACCCAGTATACTAAGTTTTAACAAAGTCCATAATCTGAATATTGAGCACTCTCCTTGTTAGCTTATAGCAACTTGAAAAATTATAAATAAATTAAAGGTATTAATGAAAACTTACAAATATGTCATTATTTTCTACGACTTTATACCAGCAATTGTAAGAACCAAGTTTTTTAATCAGTGTGAAGTCGGTCTTTTCAAGCATATCATCTGGATTGCAGCCTGCATCAATGAGCAGTTTTGTTACCTCCTGATTCCCACTTCGAATTGATCGACCTAGTGTACTTTGAGACCATGTGGATATGGGTCGGTTGTAATTTGGTATGGCACCGTGTTTCAATAGTAGCCTAATAGAGTGAAAATCACCGCGACCAGCTGCCACGTCAAGTGCTGATTTTTCCGTTAAACGTTTATCATTTATTTCGCAGAATTCAGCTGTGCTTAGCAGCATTTCTAATAACGCGTGATTGCCTCGTTTTACAGCTTTGTAAATTTGATTTTTCTTTGCGGGCTTGCTTGGCTTATCGCATGTCGAACTAACCTTACAAGCTTCAGGACACTGAAATTAAATTTAAGATTTAGTAATTGAAAAAATAATGTTATTTATTTATTTTATCAAGCAATAAATCATTTCTTTCGCCTTTATTTTAAGCAAATGAATCTAAATTTCTTAGAGTGTATATTTCAATCAAAATCAAATTGCTTTGTTTTTACATTAAAAGAAATTGAGAAAATATGAAAGTATTAATTTTATTTTAAAAATTAAGAATTTGAAAAGAATTTTTACCGTATTATAATTCATCGTAGCTGATTTTAGTAGACAATTTGAGAAAATAACTGAGATTTTATGATTCGTTCCCTTTAGACTTATTGTTCATGGTCGTTATGCGGAATTACAAAAATGCGTTTTTTTTTTATACGCTACTTTTAAACTTGGCTGCCAGTCACGTCAGCCAGCGACGCAGCTTTTTTTGGGACGCCTCTTGACTTGTCACGCCTACTGGACTGGGTGACTCTTTGATTGAGGAATTGATGATACGAAGATGATCATCAGTAGGTTTATAGGTTATGTGAATTATGTGTTTTGACGTCGCAATACCTGAGCTGAGGTCATATACCTTTTCTACATATGTTATGTATATTACGCCGATTTTTCCAGCGGTTAACTTACGCTTAACCGATAATTTATAAATTAAATCAAAATTTAATACATTTCAGATAAAAATTACTCTAATTATAAAAGATGTAAAAATGCCACTAAAGAAAGAGGAATCAAATGCGAGAAGACTAAGAAAATTTATAAAAACTTAAAAAAAATTTTAGGTTAATTTATTCTATCAAGAAATTTTATTGCCCCAAAAATAATTTTTTATTGGAAATAAAAATAAAAATTTAAACATACAAAGCTTAAATAAAAAAAATATAATGGAAGCTGTAGGGGGGACCGACATAATTCCTAACTTCAAAAAAATATCCTTGTGAAATTTCAATTTTTAAAAATCACCAAGCAATAGACGAAAATTTTTACTTTAAAAGAAATACAAACTAATTTTTTTTTATGCCTTTCGTTAATACTTAGAGAAAATACACTTTTTAGAGGTCTTAGCACACACAAATTTTGAGATGATTGATTATATGTTTACAATATTCAAAACATGTTTTTTTAAGATAGTAAAGATGATGAACAATAATTTTTATTTAATTATTCATATTATTTTGAATCATTATCATTATCAAAAGATATAATAATTTAAAAATCAAGTAAAAAAAGATTTCTGCATAATTTTGTCTATAATAATAATAATAATAATAATATTTATTATGAATCAAGAAAATGTGAAATTAATTTTATCTTAAAATTTGTAGTTCAGCTGCTTACATATTATTCTTTAAATTTCGCGATATAATATGTGGTAAGACGATCATGCCCTTGTCTAACCTAGCACCTAGCACAACCTGTCAGTAATAGACAGAATTTGTTTTGAATTTTAGTGTCCAACCGTCCTCATGTCCGTTGTAAAGATAACAAAGATTTAGAGTGTAAAAAATAAGATTTTAAGACTTTTAAACAAAGTTAAAATAGATAATTGTGGGAAATGGCTAACAAGTATTTTGTATGAGCTTGTTGGAAAACCATTTGGGTTAGTGTAAGAAGAAGTTGGAGCTTGGAGCAGCTGAGACTGTAAGAGAAAACGATCGTTTTCTTGAATATATTTGCTGTTTTTTGTGTGCAGCAAAGATAGATATATTAGTCACGTATGTAAGTATACCTAGCATAAAAACTTAGCACCAATTAGTGTGTTTATCTATTAATTGGTGAAAATATCATTAGTTTAATTATTTAATTAATAATAATAAAACAAACTTAATTTTTCTTGTGCCCTCCCCCCTTCTCTTCCATCCTGCACACACACATACACATATTGATGTCTAAACCATATAGATAAATATAAGCACTTAATAAAGTTATTATTAAGTTTACAAAAAAAATGAATAAATAAACTGTAAGACTATTTAATTTGTATTATAAGAGATTATATATTCAATGAATGTTTTTTTATTTCTAAGGTTGATGGGCAAGGCTAATTTCTCTTGGGTTTAGTATGTACATTGAAATACTACTGTTCTTCATGTTCTTGTGAGCGTAGGTTACAAGACAGAGGCTAAAACTTCTTCAAATTTTCCTTAATATGTCTTCAGAAAAAGCTTTGTGTACGTCGTGTCAAAAAGTAGTATTAAATTATACTAATAAAGAATTTGAAGTATTGAAGGTAAAGAGACAAGCTAACATAAATAACTAAAAATATTATTTTTATTCTTGAATTTTTCTTTTGTTGGTAGGCAAAATTTGCAAATATACAAGATCTACAGCAATGTCAAACATGTTTTCAACCAATGAAAGTGATTGTAAAATTAACTTCAGAAAATTGTTCATCTATTTTAATGGAATCCATCCAAGTAAATTTAATGCTAGAATGCAAAAAAGATTATCCTGCGCAGTAAGTAACTGATATTAAGAATATTAAAAAATTTACTTTTATGTATTTTTCATATATATTTACATAATTTATTATTAAGCAGTGTTTTTGATTAATTTATTTAAATATGATATAGCACTTACTAATTATAAAATTTGTTTTTTAGAATTCCATCGATCAAATTAAGTAATACTAAAGGATTATCCTGTGATTCTTTGAATAAATTGTTAGTAGATTTACAAAACTTTGCGTTCAAAATAACTGGCAAAGACATGATTGTTGAGATTTGCAACCAAGCTCAAAATTTTATAGATCAGTATAATAACCCCTTATCTCTTTATCAGGAAATGACTTTCACAAATGATATTAAAAATGTTGAAAGAGAAAAGAAAGAAGAAGAAGAAAGAACAATTTTTGAGGAAGATGTAAGAAAATATGGAAATGTTTTTAAACAAATACATACTGCTTGTAATAGAATAGAACTTGCTCGTCTTACGATTGAAGATGGTCTGAGAATAAAAGAAGAACTGGAGAATACAAACAGTGTGAAGCCAAAAGAAGAAGGCATTAATCCAAATTTCGTGTTAGATCCAGAAAATTTCTCTAGTCCATCTCGAATCAAACAAGATTTTGAAATATTAAATCATATAAGTACTGGAGCTTATGGAAATATTCTAAAAGTACAACATAAGCTAGATCAAGGCTTTTACGCAGTAAAAAGAGTGAAATTGACTAAAAAAAGAGATCAAGATAATGTAGTCAAAGAAGTTAAATTATTGTCTAATCTGTATCATAAAAATGTGGTGAGGTATATGAACTCTTGGGTAGAGAATAATTCAGCATTAGATCTACCATGCAAGTCAGTTTCAAATAGTTCTTCATCCTCATCTGCATCTTCAACAAAAGAAATGTAAGTTTTATTTTTTACTTTAATTTTACATACTATTTGTAAAATTTTAATCTAAAAAAATTTTTATTTTAGATGTGAAAAGGAAAATTTTATTTCTTGTAAAAAAGATGAAAATATATTCCCAACTTTGAATATATTTATACAAATGGAATTATGCGAAAAGAATACATTAGATGCAGCAATCTATAACAATCTTTGGATGCAAGAGGACAGACTGTGGAGATTATTTAGAGAAATTGTCTCTGGCTTGTCATACATACATCGAAAAGGAATCATACATAGAGACTTGAAACCTGAAAATATATTTGTAGCCTTCAATGATCAAATCAAGATAGGAGATTTTGGTTTTTCTACAACAATACTGAATCGGTTACCTGCAATTAAAGAAGAGGAAACTCCAGATGTTGACATTGGTAATGTTATAAGCTTTAGACGTGTGGAGCTTAAACAATTTAATTGTTTGCTACAAGCTCTGATTTGTTACTTTGCAAGGATAGAAGGAGATATTCATAAAATCTAAACTTACAATCAATAAAGTGAAACACAATTTGGTATACTAGCTGTTTTCTTAAAATTCAGTCTTACATTTTATGTGAAAAAACATCAAATTATAGACAAAGACATATCTCTTTCTATATAAACACAAACATTTTTATTTAAAAAATTATGATTAGCTGATTTATTGAATAATTTTTACAATATTGTGTATTATTTTATTGTTTTAGAAAGTGAAAAAAAATATAATTTGACTGGCAATATAGGTTCTGTTTTATATATTGCCCCTGAGGTCTACTCCAACAACAAAACAACCGTGTACAACCAAAAGATAGATATTTACAGTCTTGGAGTTATATTTTTTCAAATGTGCTACAAACCTCTTAATACATTAACGGAAAAAAGTGAAATTATTAGCAAAATTCGTAAAAAAGATATAATTTTGCCAGTAGATTTTTGTACAAATTCTGTGAAAAGTAAAGTACATCTCCTAAGGTAAGAAATTTATTGCTTAGAAAAAAATTAACTTGTATATTTTCATTTTATTAATAAAATTCAAAATTTTTCAGACGGATGCTGGACCATGATTCAGTTAGCCGTCCCACCTCAAACGATTTGCTGACTTCAGTATGCTTGCCACAAATTGAGAAGGAAGAATTAAAAAAAAAAATAGAACTTATTTTCTCTGATTCAAGAAGTGAAGAATATAAGCATCTACTTAGCTGCTGCTTTTTACAGCAAAATATTTCTCTAGCTGAGAATGTCACTTATAACAATTATAGATTCTTGAGTCTAAATGATATTAACTTTTTTCTGTATGATAGTCAGTTTATTCAAGATTACATTAAAGCAATTATAACAAACATTTTTGAAAGGCATGGGGCTATGTGTCTTTCAACTCCACTTCTTGAACCCAAAATCAAAGCATATAATTTACCGAAAGGTTCAGTGCAACTTATGAGTCAAACTGGTAAAATCATTTCTTTACCTCACAATTTACGTCTGCCTTTTGCACGGTTTATAATTCTAAATAATATAGATAAGTTGCGAAGGTATGCAATAGAAAAAATTTATAAAGAAAGTAAAGTGAGTATTATCAAAAAATTTATTTTTTATAAGTTAAATTATTTTAATAATTAATAAAATTGTATTGAAATTATAGAATTACAATGTGTCGCATATAGAATTTCATCCTCAGGAATTGTACGAATGTGCATTTGATGTAATCACACCAGTGGCCAACAATCTACAAGCTATGTCAGAACTAATTATGATTATTTCAGAGATATGTGAGGAAATCAAAGAGTTACGCAATAAAAATTTTATAGTTAAAATAAATAATGATATGATACTGGAGGCCGCGTTAATGTACTGTGACATTAAACGTGATAAATTTAAAGATATTATTCACATTTTATGCAATTCAGATAAACTTGAGAGATCTGAAGTATTAGTCTATTTGAATAGTTTGAATTTAACAGATAAGCAAACAATGAATCTCATAAAACTTTATTACACTGAGAGTTTTATCACAAAGATTACAGAAGATTTAAAACCTATATTAAAGCGTAAAGACGAAGCTGCCTCTCTTGCAAAGCTAGGACTAAAAGACATTTGTGAACTATCTGAAATGATTGATTCTTTAGGAATAAAGGTAATTTTTAAAATTGTTATTTCTTAATAAAATATATTGTTTTTAGTTATTTATAAAATTTGACATAGTAATAATAAGTTATTTATTATCATTTCTTTATTTGAAGTGGCCAATCAAAGTGGCACCGTTGTTTGCATCTCAACAGTTTTGTGGAACGTTTTTCCACGTTTGTATTGACAAGCGCAAACGAGAAATCATAGCAGCAGGAGGCTGGTAAAGTTAAAAAAAAATTCAGTTATAATTGTTTAAATAATTTTTCAATTATTAATGTTAAAAATTATTTCTAGTTATGACAAACTGTTGGATGAATATCGTAACAAGTTACAACGCTTCAGTACAAACACAAAAGAACAACATGGAGTGGGGATAAGTATATCCCTAGAAACACTAATGATGGCTTTAGGAAAACTTTCTCAAGATGATATTCGTGAAAAAAAAATGAAAAATGTAGCAGTATGCTGCATGGATAAATCACGACAAAATGAATTACTAGATATATTACTTATTATAGATTCTATTCAATTTAAAGCCATTCACCTAATTTACAATTCCCTTGACGACGTTTTAGATTATTGTAGACTGTACACGATTAGTCATGCACTAATTGTACAAAATAATGAAATCGAATTATTTTCATGGGATAAGAATCAGTTTCAGGAGCGAACGATTAGTAAACAGGTAATATATCTTAGAAAAATAAATATAAATACAAAAATTTTATTTTGAAACTTAATGAAAATAATTTTAGGATGTAGCAGCTTATTTGAAGAGGACAAATGAAAAACCAGCATTACATATCAGCTACGACAGTAAAACAAATAATAAGAAGGGTATTAACATAAATTATGTTACAAAAGAAGAACAAAAATTATCCAGGAAGAGTTACGATAGACTGATATGTACACATTTAGCATCATTTTGTAAAAAGTTTGCACCCGAAATTGACATAGAAGTGCTTGCAGCAGAAAATGTAACAATGACTGTGGTACGCTCATTAATTGCATTTACAGATTTTGACAAAGACGAAATAATTTATAGAAAAAGTCTTCAAGTAACGTTGGATAAGTATGTGTCTTTTTTTTTGTTTTTTAAATGCTAGTAAATCTTATAACATATTTATTTATTTTATAGGCATTCTCGTTATAAAGTCATAATCGAAAAACTGGGCTTACTTGCAAGAAAAAATAGAAATAAAAAGCCACAACCAGTTATAATATTATATAGTTTAGAGGATAAGGAGTATATGGCACTTGTATAAAAAAAACGATGTATTTGTAAATATTAAAATGTACATATATGGCTTTTTACTCATGACTGTATAAGTATGTACAAAAAAGCACGACTGTAAATAAAAAAGTGGGGTGGGTGATATGTTATTTGAGAAAAGACGATGTAAAATAACTATTTAAAAAAAAAAATTTTAATAAATAAAATAGTTACTTTTTACCAATATATATTTTACACTTTTTGTCAAAACCCATTGAATTCCTATACCTACATCAAAAGTAAAAAGTTCTGGTAAAAAAATTATTTTATTGTTGCAATTTAAATAATAAATTTAAATTTTTTAGTTTTACACATAAAATGAAAAAAATCACAAGTCAACACTTCGCGATTCGTTTAAAATTTTGTATATAAAAAAAACACGCTTTTAAAAAAAAGGCCTTGAGGTTCAACAGTATGGTTAGAGGATTCTAGCTCAACAACTCTTGTACAATGCTTTATATGAATTTAATATTTTTAAAAAAATATTTTTGAAATATTTATAAGACTATCGATATGAATTGATATATTTCAACAACTAATCTTCGCTATATCGATCTATAACTGCATTTAAAAACTATTTCAATAAGAATAATATATAAAATTTAGGAAAGCGATAAAATCACATATAAACAGCAAAATATGAAAATGTAGGTATCTATTGTTAAAAGCTGCATCATTTACTTCACCTTATTGTCGCACTTGTTTGATGATAATATGTATTGATTTTACGCATCGATCGCAATGGTACGTTTCTCTCATGTATGTATGTACTTTATTATTATACTCTATTTGGCTCGTATCGCTGATAAATCACCAGACCGTAGTATTTCTCTTGCAGATGCTGTCTTTTTCTTTGGAACCAAAGAATTGTATTATTTGGTTTATTAAAACGTAAATGTTTACGTTTATTGTAAAAATAAGTCACAATTTAATATCACTTGTGATAATCAACTTTTTATTTTTTAATCAATAAAGCTTTCAAGAAGGCCTTTACGAAGTTTGAAGGCAATCATAAAATTTTACCGAATAACCAAATTAATTAGATTAAGAAATAAAAGCTATTATTATTCGCGGTTATGAAGTTTGTGCCCGAGTAGAGAGAGCAATGCATTCAACGTGTTAACAAATACAATTATAAAACTATGTATTATTTTTATTTTGCTTTCTCAAAGAGAAAGCTTTGTAACGGTGAAAATTTTCGATTTGGTTTTTTTTGGTTTTCTTGACGTTTTGAAAGTTCCTGAAC
>JAPYZE010003055.1:0-35596 GCA_030522805.1 Leptomastidea abnormis | reverse complement strand
TGCACACTCGTGCGGCTTCACCGATGACTCGTGCGTGGTGATCACAACTCGTGCGGGAATGATGCCTTTTGCGCCCTTGTTACGAAAATAACTATAATACTATTTTTAATTCAATTTCAATCAAACATTGTCAAAATAAAAAAAAAATCGTATGTAATCTACTTCAATATCAACATTACTACACGTGCCAAAAGAGGGTAAAAGCGAACACAAAAATATCCAACATCAGAGAAAAAAAAATTTCCCAACTTCTCTTTTTCATCAGCTAACGCACTTTCATTTTGCCGCCTCTAATCGATATATACTCGAATTCCACAGGTTCGTAGCTCACATATAGATATATAAGGGGTCAGGACAAACTTATTTTTCTCATTCTCTCTCTCTTTCTCCCTTAGCTCCGGAAATTACAAGAGCATTTACAAGCTCTCGATATCGTTCTTACTGCTTCTACGTGTGTACATGTGTATATTTCCTGGAATTTCTTTATCCCCCAAATGCCTACACGCGAGTTACTTTATTTCATTTTTAAACTACTGTTTTATCGATCGAATAGAATTTATTTTTTCGTTTTAATTTCTTTTTCTTTCCCTGAATAGAAGTTTACATTAATTCACTTATTCCGTAACCTCAATGCTTAATACATCTAAAAATAGTATCTTTTCTCGATTGTACAATCTTTTATAAATGTATCGATATAACAAGCAAACCACTCAATGAATCAAGCAATCTTGCCAAGACGCAAGCTCATCTCTTTTCAAAAAAGCTCCCTCCAGATCGTCAAGCTCTACTTTCACTTATCGCACGACTCGTGCTGTCTCTCTCTCACTATCCCAAGGGATCCTCTTCCTAACACCGCAACAGTATAGCAGCAGCCCTTCCCGGATTGATACATAGCACGACATAGAGAGTCAGTAGTAGCAGTAGTAGGACTCTTGTTTGCCGACCTCATATCCCCGAGACGTCGGATAGACGTCGTCCAACAAGCCAACCCCATAGCTTTCCCGAAATTTCACCGGCCCGTCCCTTGGGCGCGCATATCCCAGAGAGCATGCACGACTCCCAACGGACCTGGCACTGCGCCCAATCACGTCGCGCGTCAGGCACGCGAAAGCCTCTACTATACCACCACTACCACTACCACCACCATCACGGAGCACTGGGGAACTAAGAGTCTCGCGAGGTTTCCTGACTGCTACTACTACTACTGGCCTTTGTCCTTCGCGTTTGAATTTCGTAACAGAGCAGCCCTGGCAATTGACCTATTTCGTGGTGTTAGAGGTGTCGAAGTCTCTCTCACTCCGCGATGTGCTTGATTTATGGGTTGAAGGGGGAGGGGCGATCTGTATAACGATAAATCTTAGCCACATCGACAAACTGTAAAAGCTTCTACGGGATTGCTTGCTTCGACAATTGGTATTTTTTAATTTATGCACTATAATTTTCTATTCTGATATTATGATGTAATTTGAATTTTATTAAGTTTTTCGTGAGGGGTTTTTTTTTATTTTGTGATTAAAAATTTAATGTCTAGTATTTTTATACCTAATTAAATTGAAAAGTTTTATAAATTTTTATTAGAATTAAATAAATTTAATATTACGTTGAGATAGATAAAATATTTATATTAATCAATTAAAGAAATGATTTTATTTTCCATTTCTTTCACTCATTCATCATCCATTTCATTTACACGCGATAAGATGGTATACACATATATCTATATGTATAAGAGAATAAAAGCTTTCGTAAGTTCGTGTCCGTAATTTTTCTGAAGTAACAAATATAAAAATCTTTTCCAAGTCGACGACGACGACGTCTACTGATAAGCTACCTCCGTCAGTCGAATCTATGACGAATGAAATTCTCGTGCTTTCCTGTACTTTTCGATATTAACGATGAAGGATGGGCTTCTGAGATTTTTGCGGATTCTATGACAGATCTCCTAGACGTTGAAAATGTACGTTCAATTTAAACAAAAAAAAAAAAAAAATAATAATAATAATAAAAGACATAAAATTTATACTTTTATTTCACAACCAACTTAAGTGATTTTTGAAATAAAATATTATATGAAAGTTCGATCAATAAAGATTAAAAATTAATTAGAAATTAGATGTTAACTAAGAAACAACTTATTATCCAAAGTACAACGAAACTAATAAAGCTAATTTAACCACATCTACGTGACATTTTGGTCAACGTATCCTTATACCTACAACATAGTCATACATAAATAATTTTGCGCAGAATCTAATGATAGCGTTAGAATTTTACGAGCTGCCATAGACATTAAAGTATAAGCCAGGTCATTTTCTATTGCGCGCATACATATTACACACACATACATACAAATTGAAGTCTTTCTCAATATAATGACATAATCATTAGCATACAACCTAAATATTTCCATCCTATAGGTATAAAGCCCAATTATTATCAATAACGTTATCGCGCAAGTGAAAGCTCTCTCTGTGTGTGTGTGTTCGCATATCGTAAACTAGTAAACGTCATTTGGCTTCAATCCCGCTACAACACTATGGTCTATAATCGTCGCAATAACAATCATCGTCATAATTATAGCACTTGCTTTCTCTCTCTCATTCTATCTCGTAATTCTCGAGCTGAGCTCGTTATACAGTGAAGCTGCGTTTGATAATTCAAGGCGTCATTGTCCGTCCGAACTGAATTAGCTGCTAAGACGTTATAGGATCTTATAGGCTTATGTATGCTTTATTATTTGTTTGGAGAGTTAACTATATTTAATTAGCAAATACCTACTGTATTACATGTATAAGTACGTACAAGATAATTAATGCAATCTTTAATTTATTTGAGCTTAAATTTTTTAAATTTACGTACATTACACGATATATTTTACACGGAAAAGATCTTTAAATGTAAAGGTAAAAAAAAAAAACAGAGTTGCTGCTATCGTTGCGCTTTAAAAATTCAAGTGCTGCCGCTTTGGCAGTTTCTCTCTCTCCTCTACCACTTACGGAATCAAATTGGAAAGTCCAATTCATATTGTATGATGAAACCCTTTACAAGGGCTGCTGCTGCTGCTAGTACTGTTGCTGTATAGCTGAGGAGATGATTTGAAATGGGTGAGTGGTAGAGCGAGTGAGAGAGAGATAGAAAGCGAGTAAGCGTAATCCCGAGGCACTAACCGAGCGAAAAGCCTTCGACGCGTTCGGCCAGCTTGTCATTATGCGCTTACGTAACGTTCGGATTAACGAGGAAGAGAGAGAGAGAGAGAGAGAGAGAGAGAGAGAGAGAGAGAGAGAAGCAAGTTACTAGAAATGCTGTCAGACCTTCTAGTTTCTATCCTTCTCTGCTTTAAATGATGAATCGACGTGAGGGAAAGCCGATTTGCTGAGAGGAAGAGAGAAAGAGAGAGAGAGAGAGAAAGCATGCAAGAGGATCGAGTTTGTAGACCAAGTTTGAGTCTATGAACGCTTTTGGATGTGTTTAAGGGCGTAAGTGTTAAATCCGAAAAAGAAGAGCTGATGTATTATTAATTTCGCATCGGAGATAAGTAAGGGAGTACTTGTTTTGAGACTTGTGTAAGTACCTCGTCAATTTTAAGATTAACATGGATATAACGTTTGTTACAAAAATAGTGATCTTTTAGTAGAGTTTAAGTAATTTTTTTTTTTATTTTTATTTTACTTTAAAGTAATTTATTTGAGATAGAAGGAGCTTAATTTATCCAATGAGTTACAATGATAGATATACATATTAATGTTTTTTTATGAATAAATTAGTGAAGTGAGAAATAAATTATGAAAAAATGTTGATTTGCCAAATAAGTATTTTTTTTATTACTTATTGGTGTAATTCTTTATTGGAATAATAAAAAATATAAGAGTTTAAAATTCAAAGACTGTTAGGAATTCTTGTAATAAGTATAATACTTGAAGTAACAAAAGCTTGATATAGATAGCTAGACAAAGACAAAGAAGCTCAAGGATTACTTATTAAAGCTTCTATGACACAATTTCTCAAGCTTATTCCTTTATAAAACAATATTGAAATATTTACGTTATCCATTACAGGATAATTATATTATAATTATTACTTTGGAATTATAATTCAAAATTGAAATTTTGGTAATTATTTTCTAAAATAATTATACGATAGAAGATTATTAATAAATTTTTTAAAATTTTACACAATATTCATACATATTAAATATTTATTTTTTCTATGCTCTAAAATGTTTTTTTTTTTTTTTAATCTACAATTTTTTCAAATTTACTTATCGCTGATCCGTAGTAAAAAAGAAAAAGTACATAAAACTAAAGTGTATTAGGATTAGCAAATGAGAAAAACAGCAAACCCTATAAACGCATGACAAGAAAAGATAAAAAAAAAGTAAGATAGCGAGAAAAGCAGTCTGAAATATTATGAATATATTATATGGAAATACAAGTATATCGTTCTCTCTCTCTCTCTCTCTCTCTCTCTCTCTCTCTCTCTCTCTCTCTCTCTCTCTCTCTCTCTCTCTTACTCTCAGTCAGTTTATTGCTTTGAATTATTGAAAAGCCGCGACGGCAACAGTCAACGGTAACCGGCGACGCTTTTGACGCGATTTAAGCTAAGTAACCCCTCCCCCCCCGTCTTTTGCTGAACTCCTTGGAGCCGCATTTCCTCTAAACTATATTATATACCAAAGCGCCTGCACATGCGAGCGCGACTTTTAGTGCAACTCTTATCTTGGCCTCTTTCTCCTCTTCTTCTTCTTTTATTCTATGTATTTACTCTCTTCGTCGTCGTTCTTGTATTTTACTGCTCTGTCGACGAGCATCGTAATTGTTGCTTCACGTTGATTTCCTACGCTTTTGCACTGAATATTAGCGTTTGAACTTTGTTTGAGGCTTTTATATTTGAATTTGACTCTTAACTTTTTTGATTTTTAATTTAATTAATATTATTGTTAATGCTGTTACCGACACTAATTAGTTAAATCTCGTTAAATATTATAGTTTTAATTTTAAAAAATTTGATAGATGTATCGTAAAATATATTGTCTGACCGATGCTGACCTATTCTACTTAATATATACATAGATTTTTTTTCCTATTAATATTTAGGTATGTTATCATTAATAAATATATTTAAAACGCATTTAATCAGATATTCAAGAATTTTATTTCCCTGTTGAATTATTGAAAATATATATGAAATTTTTAAATACTTTTGTGGGTATTTATAAATATAACTAAAAATAAATATCTTTCTAATCATTTATTTATCAATGTCTGTTTGACTTAAATTAGAAAAATAAAAATAAATGTATTATATGTCTCATAGAAAATTTAAATGAGTTAAAAAAATAATACATTTTTTAATCATCCGTTAATAATAAACATTTTTTTTTTCTTTCAGTTTTTACTGTACGAATTATATAAAAAAGTTAAGGTATAGATAAGAGTATAGAAAAAAAGAAAGAATGTATGAATAAGAAACATAAATCCGACTAGTAAGAATGCAAGTAATCGGAGGTCTCTAACAAAGAATAGCAAGCAAGGAAGTAAGAAAGAAAGAGACAAGTCAAAAAAAAAAAAAAAGAACAAGCAAGCTATAGAGTAGAGCAGTGGAAGAGAAAACGAGACACTACTGCAGCTCGCGTACGCCTTTAACGAAGTTTTCAAGGGGCTACGTTAAAAGGCTTTTAGGAGCTTTTAAAGAGTTTTAACCCCTCTCCCTTGGGCAAGCGCGTGCAGGAAGGAGGGAAAGCGCGTGTCACGCGATACTCATAGTCTCGTTGTCACGGACTTGGAAAAGAGAGAGAGAGAGCTTCAACTGTGTGTGTGTAACTCTCTGCAATATTTTCTCCCAAAGGGACGATCGATTCATGCTCAGCCGCGCGAACAACATAACTGACAGTTTGTACTTTTACCTACCCAATCTCTTTTTAGCTTACCGATGAATTTGAGTGAGCTTGCGGCTGTAATGACTGTCATAAAGCGTATAACAGTCCTATATCGAATTGTTATTTTTGAATTACAGCTTTTCAATATACTGACTCATTCGATTTCATTTTATACCTGATGAACTTTTGGGCTTATCTTATCGGTCATTTGATCAAGGAATCATTTACTATTTTATAAAATTTTTCCTGCGTAATTTTAAATTTTTAAATGATTCCTTAAAATCCAAATTATTATTTTATTTTAATTTTGGTAAATTTGTTTTTTTTCTGTCTTAAGTACTTATTCAAAATTATAAAATAATTTATACATAATTTTATATCATTTTTTTTCTTAATAACATGATACATTGGAAAAAAGTTTGTTATTTAAAGCTCACATACGACGATATCGTATTTTATATATATGCATCGATATATCCAACGCTTATTTTACTGAAATATACGAGAGCTCGGCCTACTAGTTAACCCTTGCATGAACGTGAAAACTTTACGAAATTAAAAGTATTGAAATATCGATATTGCACCCCTTCCTCTATATACACATCGACTCGTAGCCATACTGCCTATATACATCACACTTTCCAACCAGGAAAAAGAAGATGAATCAAGTACGGAGTGGAAAGAGAGAGAGAGAGAGCGCGAGAGAGAGAGAGAGAGTGAGAGAGGAAAAAAAGCAAGAGAGAGAGAGACGAAAAAAAGTGGGCGATAAACGGCCGAACGAATTCCAATATTTTATTTCCCTACCCCAAAAGCATTGGGGGAGGGGGGGGGGTGGGAAGAGAACACCCGCGGAGATACGTTTCTCGCCTCTTCCACCGTTATAGGAGAGTCAGAGAAAAACTGCCGCCGTAGTCCAGCGGAGTCGAGTACGTGTGTGTATATAATATAGCTACTACTATTGCTAGCAGCCTCGCTACACTACGACGTTCAAGAAAATAAATAACCCTCGTCTATATGACTTGGCAGAAGGGAAAGAAAATGTTGGGCTTGAAAGCCGAATTTTTTTTTATACGATTTTGAAGTGGATTTAAAAAATAAAATAAAATAAAATAAAATAGACAGGTTGCAATTGCAGAAATACATTTGATGTATATGCGACTAGTACCGATTAGAAGTGTGCAATTAGAAGATACGTTGATTTATTGGATAATACGCTTGTGGATAATTGATTAATGCTTGAATTTTAGAAAGTTTTAGTGTGGTAATACTTGATTTACTGCATCATCGTAATAGGTGAATATTAGAATGACTTTTGGATAATCGTTTGCTTAAGCCCTGCAGCTTACTACCAGGAAGAAAGTGGATTATGCAAGGCATACTCTTTTATAAACTTGGCTAAAAATAAGTTATAGAAGGCTGGAAATAAAATTTTGAAGAGTTTTGTTTAAAAAGTTTATAACAGTTTATAAAGAGGATTTTAGCGTTAAATTTTATTTTGAAAAAAAAAGTGAATTTTTGAGTTCTTAAGATAATGAGATAAAAGAGTACATAGATGACGGTCTTATATAACGTACAAGTTTTTCAAACTTTTTTTAAACTTTTTAAACTTACGTCTACTTGACAACTTTTAAACTTACTCTCTGTTTCTCTCTTCTTTTTTTCTGATTATTTATAACAAAAAAATATCATTTCCTTGTTATCCGTATAGCTGATATTATTTCAAAAATTACCTTTAAAGACCGTTAAACCGACCTTTTTACTTAAAATCGATATGTAAAATTTTATGATAAAAGTATTATTCTTCCAAAAAAGTTCTTGCTTATTTTTTTTTTCACTATTTTATGTGTTTTTGAAAAATAATAAATTCATGTAGATCACATGAATTTTTCAAATAAATGCTAAGTCGAAAAAACGAAAATTTTTATTCAAAACTGCCAAGTACATACACAAATTCCAAAAATATATATTTTTTTTTCTAAACCAAATATATATTTAATCTTCACTATTATTATTGTTGTTACTCTTTTTTTTAAAAAACATTACTTTTTCATCTGTAAAAAAAAGCAGTGAAAAATCTCTCAAAATCACACGAGACAGCAAAAAAATTCGAAATTACCCGTAGTAACATCCTAACAAGCCAGATGCACGCACTTTCTCTTTATTTCGTAGCTCGACACTTTACGCGTCGCGGTCCCATTATATGATGACAAAAAAAAATATCTATACACATACACCAGAGCGCGTCAGACTTATTTTAAAACACAACTGAAGGCACTTTTAACGGTGAGACGATGTCAAATTCCACATTCCTCTCTACCTCTTTTCCTCTAGTGTAAACACGCGTAGTACAGCGTATAGTCACGTTTCGGAGGAAAAGAGTGCATACAGACAAAGAAGAGGAAACGAAGAATAGAGGGAAACAAAAAATTTTTCTCTTTCTATTTAATCTGCACGTCGCTTTTTTTCGTCTGTTTTTTAACGTGGTATATAGCAGAGCTTTTTACTTGCTGTACTCGTTTGGTAAATTTTAGTTGAAAAAAAAATATATATATCAGCCAAAAAGTGTGTGTGTATGTGCGTGTTTGGGTATGCTCGGTAGTGCGAAATAGCGTTGCGCTTTATCGAATTTTTAATTTGACCCCCTAGCATTCTGTAAATGTTGCTCTGTGCTGATTACTTTTAGAGCTCGCGCATACACTTTTAGATGAGATATCCAATTTAAAACAATTTACATTTTAATTTAATTAAAATAAGCAAATCAGGGTACTTGGATACGCTTTACTACCCTTTCTATCCTTTTTTTTTTTGTTTTTATCCAACACCTTTCTCCACCAAAAAAAAGCACGCTCGCGTATTCGCTAAACAGGTAAAATTTAGATAAAAATTAACAAAGGGATTACGAAATTTTGATCACACAGAAAACCGTACACAGAGGACCTTAAAAGAAAAAAAAAAGAAAAAGAAAATGAAAATAAAAATTAAAGCAAATTCCCTTAATCCCAGGCCAAATCTTTTAGTACGATACAAACTTTTTTACACGAGCCCCTTCTTCGTATATAACTCCTTTTTTCTCTCTCTCTCTTACTCTGGGCAATCCTGCAACGTCTCGTAAATCCATCGGACTCCCCATCCTCTTTCTCTTCCATCTTACTCTCCCTCGAAATTTCATCGAAACTCGTTGGGGCGCATTAATCCAGCCGCGATCCAAGTGGCTAGCATTCGTACATGTATACATACATACATACATACACACAAGTGCTATATGCCACGCGACCAAAAGAGGACACATGTGCACAGTTGGGTTTTCTCCGGCTGGGACCTTCGCAAGTCTGGACTCGGGCTTGCCGCGAAGCCTATACGTGTTGCTGGGGGTATAGGGTGAGTATGGGCAAGGATATTTTTCATTAATCTGATTATTTATCGCTCGCTCGTGCGTATATCCTCTAACAAGCTATAATCCGCGTAGCTTGGGGAATGTTATGAGAGAGAGAAAGAGAGAGAGAGTAAGAGATAGGGTACGAGAACTCGCGGTTGAGTGTATACTCCCTTCCTTCCTGACGTAAAATACGAAATGCAATCGTTCGTGCAATAGAAGGGGAGAAGCATACTGGCAGACTGCAAGTAGCCCCTCGACTTTTTCAAACGTTGTAAGCTTGGAATTCAATTACAACTTGATTGCTGTGGGAATCGAGCGTGAATTGAATGAATATATATTTATTTATTTTTTACAGGGGATTTCAAAATATAAAGCTTGATTAATTTTTTTTTTTTTTTTGACGAAGGAAGTTTTAAAAAATTAAAACAATTTATCTTTCAAGACACTAGAAATAAATTATACAACATCATGATATCCAAGTTGAGTCATCGAATATTACCGCTGCAAGCTCCTTGAAACATCCTCGTAATCACAAGTAAGGTAAGTAAGAAGGCCTCTTCAACAAAAAGTTATCGATATACATCCTACACTAGTAGAACAACAAGAGCAAGGAAATCGAAGGAAATTAAGCTGCTCACTCGGCCGATTATTAAAGAGAAGATTTACGAGGTTCGCTCGTAATCGGAGATTGCACGCGGCTAACGAGCGCTTAGATAGGTATAGATGCATATATATATATTCCATGCGCGAAGTATGTAATCGCTTATAGGGTGTGCTTAAGGGGATGATAAAGTATTCGTTGTTGTTTTTTTATATGCCAAAGCTGACTCTTCTTTTTTTTTTGTAAAAAAGAGGGTCGGTAAAGGTTATATTAAGAGCACGCACATTGCAATTTTACAATGTAGAGGTTTGTGCGCGTAATTAATATATTACGTTTAAGCTCTACCTTTTCATTCCCTTCTTTTTTACGCAGGGTCACGTACACGTAAATTAATGCTTATTATGAGGTTGTCCCGAGTGCGTATAGGGCTCGCGAATTATTTGCATTCACGTTTTTGCGGCTAGAATGAGGTAAAAGTCAATGTGTATGTACATGTGTGTATACACATGCAGAGCTTGCATGTATGTACAATACGAGGGACCGGCAATTTTACCCTCTCTCGTCGTTTTAGCTTGCACCAAACTGCTTGTATATTTCGTTATCGTCCTTGCAAAGGTAAATCCAACGATGGCTGACCTCCCCCGTGAGTGCACTCACAGTTTTACAGTTATGTGTGTTACTGTGTGGTATGTACAGTGTGGCTGTTTGCTACATTTTTGTGGAAAGCTATATTACGCAATGAAGTTATAAATAACTTTTGGGTAATTGTGGTTTTATTATTTTTATTATTTCTATGGAAATTAGATTTTTTTCTAAAATTACTGAATATAGAATTTTTTAGTAGTAGTGTATAAGTGTGTGAGTGTTTGTGTGTTTGTGTGTGTGTGTGTGTGTGTGTGTGTGTGAGATAATGCACTATATATTTTCTTATTAATCATTGGTTTTTTTGCAAGAGTAAAAAAAAGTTAGTTTGTGCGTTTATATGTAAATGAGCGATCGTAAAGTACTTTTCGTCTAAATTGAAATAAAAATGCATTGGAAACAATTAATTTTGGGTTAACCTGTAGGAAAAATTTATCATTAATTACCTGCATACTTTTAAACTACGGAGCAATAAAAAACAGCTCAGACTCACTTTGATAGCCCGAATATTTTTTTTTTTGTCTTTTTTCGGCTTGTTTGCTTGCGAGGGATAAAGGATCGTAATTTTAAATAATCGGAATCCCTTAAATGTTAGTGCTAGTGTTTTAAGCTGGTCTGAAATTGCGTTTACAAATTCAATTGCTATCGTTGCTTTTCCAATGTTTTATTGGTCTGTAAATTAGAGATTTTGTTTTCTCCGTAAATATGTTCTATGTGTCTATGTGTATTTGTGTGTATTCGTGTGTATTCGCGTGTATTTGTGATGTGTGTATGTGTGTGTATCACGTTTCATTTATTTTTAAACCCGTGTGTTTATCATAATAATGAATCATAAATCATTCAAATAAGGTATACACATACTGTTTATTAACTATGTACGTTAATGTTATTTCAAAATATTTACTCTAATATTTTTTAATTTATATTTCGCAATTATAAAATTCTACATAAATTTGTTAATGAAATATTTATATCGTAATTACTGCAAAGTAAACATACAGTTGATTAAACTAAAAAAAAGAAAAATGAGAAAATTTTAACATTAAAACAAACGATCGTTAATTTAACGAGTTAGCGAATGAAAAGTAGAATTGTAGCAAGCGGTTGTTTCGCAAAATTGTATACAAAAAAATAAATTAAAAAAAAAAAAAATAAGTAAAGAAAAAAAAAACCAAGCAAAAAACTAAAGACTCGACGTGCCAACGTGAATTAATTATTTTTCTAAAACAGAAGCTTCCGCTCTGTCGCGGAAAAAGAGGAGAAGCAAGCGCAAACCGACAAACCGAAGTCTCGACTGCACATAAATAATAACCGTGACCGGGTAGCGAAAAAAAAGCTCTGCAGTGCGTAAGTAACAAGTAGTAGTTGTAGTAGTAGTATCAAGGGAAGCAAACCCAGACTTTTTCACTCTTATAATTTACGACAAGAGCCATAGAATGTCTATATATGTCTACGTGTTTTTCTCCTCCTACCAATCTTTTCTATATACACCTCCTTTTTACGCGCACCACTTCTTTTAACATCGTATACACACTCATTTCCGGCCTATAGCTCTCTTTTAAGACATTTTCAAATCCCGCCCTTCTATATACCACTCATTAGTCGGCCTGTCACATTCTTGACTGTGACAATTTTATTATTTCAACTTTTGCTCTTACAAACTCACAGTTCCGTCTGAAAAAGAGAAACCTACAGCTCATTAGAAAAAAAGAAAAAAAATATATATATATATATGTTAAGAAAGCAAAAAGAGAGAAACTTGACACCAACGAAAAAAATCGCGTCGATTACCAAAAGGGCGCCTGGTCGTACTGACAAACGCGCTTACACACAAACCGATATCTCTTCAAAAATTATATATTTTTTTTTCAACTGGACCGACAAAGTGTTCAGCTTCTCGACAATGGTCTGAACCATTAGCTGAGTCTATGTTCGGATAGCGAGGAGCTATTTTTTTCGTCTGAACATACTATAGATATATATATATCTATGTGACTAGTACGCGCTCTGGCACGTGCACTGCAACAAGAAGCAAAAAAAAAAAAAATAAGAGAGAAGGGGAATATAGGAAGAAGAAAATCGTCGCGCGAAAGGAGAGAGAGAGAGAGAGAGAGAGAGAGAGAGAAGCACACAGAACAGCCGTGTGTCGCTCGCACGCGTTACGAGGGTAACATATGGTCTATTAGGACTAATAATAGTCGGTACCCAGCGCTGACGTGCCGCCACCTTGCGCATGCCGAGAGAGAGAAAGAGAAAGATGAAGAGAAAGACGAGTGTGCCGGAGATGATGATCTCTCTCGAGGCTGGCGCTTGCGTTATGTACTTTTTATTGCCAAGGCAGGCTATGCCAACGACGACGACGACGACGACGATCCAGTTGGCGCATAAATCGCCTGATAGCTCTCGCCTTTGGTAGAAATGATGACGATTTTTTATCTTTTGATATGATGTTTTTTTTTTTTTTTGGAGGATTAATTTGGTTGGATATGGAGATATGATATACTTGATTTTATGATGAAGCCTATTGATTTTTTTTTAAGAATGGTAGAAAGGAAGTAATGGATATTTTTAGAGTAGAGATACAAATTTTATTTTGATTGTATTTTTAGGTGGAATTTTTATATTTATTTTATGAGTGTTTGTTTTTTTTGTAAGAAAGAAGGAAGTTTTTAAAAATATCTACTTGTTAATAATAAAAATGTCTGTCGGAAAAATGTTTTAATTGAAAGAAAATATTTAATGAAAATTTTTAATTATTACTAGAATTTATAGGATGTAAAGTAACATTTGAATCTAGGTTAATTCAATTAAGTTTGAAATAAAGTATTTTAATAACAATTCATTTGGGAAAGTGAAAATAAAAAGAAGAAAAAAAATGAAAAATCTTACAGACATTCTTTATTACAACTTTTGAAACATTAAAAACCATGAATATTCAAAAGTATGAAAAGATATTTTTAAAATTAAGAAAGAGAAAGAAAAGGGAAAATTAAAATCTAAAATAGCAAGTCATTAATCTTCAGGGGTAATTTTCTGAACAAAAAAAAAGGAAAAGAAAAAAGTTTGGAAGCATATATATACTTTGACAAGAAATTAAAGTTACAACTCCAACATTACTTATTATTCAAGTTTTTCAAATAATTATTATTGCATAATAAAGTAACTTTTAAACAATTATAAAATTTAATTAACTATTCATAGTGACAATCTAAAATCAAGTATATATTATTCAACTTATATCTTGTCATTTACTTTTCATCAACTAATCAATAAAATCAGCGAAGCGTCGAATCGCATTGAATATACTCTCAAGCGCGAAATCCCAACGTCACTCAATAAGATATAGTTCTATATCTCAAGCTCTAAGCTTAGAAACCATTGCGAATAGATATTAATCTATTGCTCAACAGCTGAGCGAACACAACATGCCTCGATGAATTAGACAAATAGAATTCCGCTAGTTGGTTTCCTTCACGACGTTCGGTTTGTTTCTTGGATAGTCGCGGAAATAAAGACTAATTAAGTTATGCTTCAAAATTGAATTCTTGATACAACTTTCTTTTTTCTTCACTCAAGATTTTTTTTCTTCTGTTTACTCGGATTTACTATAATTTAATGTAAGTGTGTTTTTACGAAATGTAATGTATTATTTACGAGTGGTAATGGGCGAAGATTGATGTGCTTTACCAAATTTTTTTTTCTTCTCTTAAATAAGGTAGATTTCTTTTTACATTAAATTTCAATGATAAGTAATGTGGCATGAAATTGATGTTTGGAGAGATATAATTTGATTATCTTTGTTTGGCTACTTTTCTATATTTATTTCCAATTCATCACGAATTTTGACGTAAAATAAAGCTTTTAATATAATAAATAATATATAAATCTTAATTTATCAAAATATAAAATTCATCATATTTAAATATTCAGTTATCAAAATAAAGATCCAGAAAAACAATCAAGATGTTTTATCAAAAAAAAAAAAAAAAAAAAAAAAAAAAAAAAAAAAAAAAAAAAAAAAAAAAAAAAAAAAAAAAAAAAAAAAAAAAAAAAAAAAAAAAAAAAAAAACGTATACCCATACCCATAGATTATTTTTTCCAACACTAATACGTGTATAGCAGCATCATTTCGTGTCTCTCATGACACTTACACGTGCTCTAGAGCGAGAAATAGACAAAGCACTACGTCTATAAGAGTATAGAGAGACAGTAAGACATAGGGAAGGAAGGAGAAGTAAAATAAGAGAGAGAGAGAGAGAGAGAGACTCGTGTAAATCAGTTGCCGTTTGCATGCTTCAGTTTGACATGGATGGATCGACGGTGTGCCAGGCAACGACGACAGAGCTTTCTCTCTCTCCTCCTGCACAGTGCACACACACACACACACACATTCCCCCTCCTTCTCTTTCCTTTCCTTAGCTATATACGTTTGACTATCTTGTTTCGTGTCCTAATGAAACGCGAGCAAGATAGTAAATGAGAAAGAGAGAGAAAGAGAGAGAGAGATATGACTATATATAGCAGCCGACCGAGTAAATAATAAGTTTAGAGAGTACGAATGCGCGTTCATTAGCGCCCAAAACGGACTATGTACTACTATGAGAGAGTGAGAGAGAGAGAGAGAGAGAGAGAGAGAGAGAGAGAAACATGCAAAACCAGTCAGTCAGTCAGTAAAGTCAGTCATCATTATTTAGTCTTGCACCTATTTGAAACTTGCATCTTCGTATAAATACATCGCTATACCTATATTCTCATATACATATTCGCCTAATACAACATGTGTTACATACATAGTATATAGGTACATATATAAAGCTAGAGAAAAAAATGGAGGCCAGCGAGAGAAGTGTTAGGGGGGGGGTGGAGGAGAAAGTGAGAGAGAGAGAGAGAGAGAGAGAGAGAGAGAGAGAGAGAGAGAGAGAGAGAGAGAGAGAGAGAGAGAAGCTTGGGAGGATAATGAGAAGTATGTGTGTTTGAAAATGGTGTATTATATATACTCGAGTGTGCTTGCAGAGGATCCAAGGTGTAAAATCACTGGCTTGTCAAGAGAAGGACAATTATTACAAGTTTGTCTAGAAATCAAGAGCCAAGAATACACGTTTGGAGGAATTAATTTATCTTACGTTTGTTTCTTAAAATCTTTTTTTGTACTTGTACAGCATAAAAACAAACTCAAAATACAAATAAATTACCTTTTATGTATATATTTCGATTTTTACATTGCACGTCATACATACATACTCATACCCCCTTTTCTCCCTTGCAGTTTAGATTTATTTAATAATGTAGACGCATAGGAAGGTTCTTGGCTCTCTGGTAGACTCTTGCGTGCCGACACGCTCTTTCCTATAAACGCATATATACCTACTATATAGTATATACATACATACATACATACACACACATATACACGCGTGATTCTATGGAAATAGAAGCGTCACCAAAGTGTAGAGCAGTAGCATCTTCGTCCTCCTCCTCCTCCTCCTCCTTCTCTTAGCAGTAGTAGTAGTAGTAGTAGTAGTAGTAGTAGATAGTAAGCAAGCTTCCCCGGGTGGTGTGTTTGCCCTGTCGCAGAAGGCTGGCTGACTGTTTGTGTTTGCGCACACCTACTCTCTACAGAGAGAGAGCAAGGAAGAAAGAGAGAGAGAGAGAGAGAGAGTTGGGTTGGGAGTCTTAGGAATATCGAGCGAGGATTAGGCGAACGCGTGCAGGGCTTTTGGAAAGTACGGGAATAGGAGGAGGAAAAGCAAGTGTGTGTATGTATGTGTGTGTGTATACGCGAGTGCCAAGCGCCAGCGGGTCGGACGAGACGGTTTAACGAAGGTGTCGCTCTCGCCTCGTCGCCTCCCTTTCACCTCCCCCCTGCACGCGCGCGCGACGTACATACAGGCTCTGGTACGTGTAACACGTCCCCCCTCACCCATGCTCTTTCTCTTGCACATACACGCTACTTGCTTGCGAGTATACCACTATATCTAAAGAGAGAGAGAGAGAGAGAGAGAGAGAGAGAGAGAGAGAGAGAGAGAGAGAGAGAGAGAGAGAACATAGGAGAGACGCACATAATTTTCACGGACGTTTAGGGTGGAGCTGGGAGAGAACACCTCTATAACCCTTCTCTCTATCTTCTTCCTCTTTCTCTCTACTCTCTCTGTACTATGCTTCCTCTTGATCCACTACCTGTCTCTCTTTCCGGGATATATGGAGAGGAGGAAGAGGTGCTGCTGGCTGGTTTGCTGGCGGCGCGTCGCGCGAGCGTTGCTGACATGGGCGCGCCTAATTTCCGTGAATATTGCGTACCTAGCGTTGATTGGTTGACGCTGTTACCGCGTAGCCCAGCCACCATCTATACTACCACCGTCCTTGCTACTGCAGCTTTACCAGACTTTCTCTCTCTCTCTCTCTCTCTTAGAGAGCTTCTCTATACCTCTTAAGAAATTCCGTCTCGTAATATTCCTAGCTTATGTATTCTCTATGGCCCTACTACTACTTCCATGTGATGCTTCAGTTATTTTGAATATTTTTTAACAGTTTTGATATATGTAGATGATGATGAATCGTTGGAATTAAAAATGTCGTTTAAGGTTCTTAATTTTTTTTATTTGATTTTTTGTTTTTAATTTTATGTGCTTTTATGGATTTATCATGTGAGAGCTTTTTTGCATCAACACTGATTTAATTAATTCGGAAACTTTAGTAAATGATATACTGAATTTTTAATTGGATTAAAATTACTTATGCTGACTTATAATAATATACATATACGTATTAATATAGGAATAAAATTTTAATAAGGCATATTGTTACAAAAATTATAATGCTCTTTCAGAATTATCGTATCAAATTTTCAATGTGTCTCATTTGAAAAAAAAATTTTTTTTCAATAATTTAAAACATTATTAAATATTAAAAAAAAATGTAGGTTCATAAAAAAAATTGTCGTTTAACCAAAGATATACACTGCTAAATATTCATTAAATTGTAAATTTTTTTTTTTCAAAAATTTAACCAAGCTTCAAATAAAAAAAAAAAATATGCCACGCTGCTTTTAACTCTTTGTACGCAGGAATTGAATTACGAAACTGGGTATAGGGAGTAGGAAGGAAAGAGTAGAAAAAAGAGACGCAATCGCAAAATCGCGTATTCAAAGTCGATGAAAAATTCATGAAATTTTAATTTTTGAACGCTCCCAATACGTCCTTTTTTCCAACCTTTACAATAATAATACCTAGGCACGTAGCACTTCACCTAGAATTCAAATATTCTTTTGAATTCGTCGGCGCAAGCTCGAAATTAATTTGAATGCCACGCGTTGAGCGGTGACGGAAAAGTGTGAGAGTTTATTTATACCTACATATATACATACACTATCAGCATGAGAATTAAAGGCTTTCTCTGTCAACTCTCTTGTCCCAACGAAATATTTGCTTTACGCTGATACGCTTGTGCGATTTAGGTCAAGAGCAGCAGTCGGGCACTCGTCCCTTTACTCAACAAAATACAAATTTCCTCTGCTTCCGCCTTTTACTTTTTTTTTCTTCATCTTGTAGAAAGAGAAAAAGGAAAGAGGTATTATGATCAAAAAGCTCAATGCAAGCTTGAAACGAGAAAGATTAAATATCATATCTTGGTGATGCGAGAAAGTAAGGTGATGCCGAAGGCAGATAAAAACCGACTTTCCTGTCAATATGTCGTAGATGGAAAAATGGCAAAGGCAAACGGGAGACTTTTGTGCTACGTATATAATGCAGACGAAAAATTAGTGCTTTTTTTGCTATCGACACGAGGCTCTATGTAGCTTTTGCCTTTGACCACATAGATATCGAATTGGAGACTAAAAGAATTGCGGTAAAAGATTTTGTTATTTTTATTCAAGCTCGATGAGATCGCAAGTATTAAATTTCAAATTTTACCTTTTTTTTTATTTTTTGTTATAAAAGAGGTGACGAAAAAGTGAGAAAGAGAATCGTGTGGTCTTTGTGCTTTCCGACTTATCCGAAGCACCAAAAAAAAAGACTTTGACAGCTGGATTTAATCCACGTTATATATTGCCACATGAAAATTATAAATATTCTCTTTCGTCATTTAAAACTTAAACATATCGCGACCTCGTTAATCCTCCCTCCCCCCTCCCAACTTGAGGGATTAAAAAGACATATTTGAAAAATGAGGGATTAAAAAGTCATATTTGAAATCGTTGTGTACTAATCTCAATATTAATCGAATAAAAATTTGGTATTAATAGAGCTTTTTTGTCGATTAGCCAATTTTATTTGAGAAAAATAGAAAAGAAAAAAAGAAGTCTCAAACACAAAAGAGAAAGCAATGTTCATTCACTCGATCGACTTCGACATCGTGCACACGCATTCAGTAGCAGCAGCCAGAGGCCGAAAAGAAAGGAACTCGAAGAAATCGCAAGGCGTCATAGTACGGACTGTGTAGAAGAAGAAGAAAAAAAGAGAGAGAATCGGAAAAGGGGCCTTTATTACAAGACCATTTCTATCTTACTTGCACTCACACATGCGAATTGCCACATAGCCTCGGTTGCCTGACTCGATCTCGACTCAAATCACTTACACTGCACGGGTTTTGACCTCCTCCATTGCTTCGTACTTCCATTTCACCTTTCTTTTTCTCCTCTTTTTTCTTTTCCTTTCTTTTTCCGAGCTTCTCTTTTTTTTTTTTGGAGGTGGAATGGAGCTTTTCTTCTCACCACCTCTTTCGTCGTATTGCTGAGAAAGTCGCTTATGCGCAATTTTCTTCGAGCGTAAAGAAAGCAAGGCACGTAATCCTTTCTCTCCTATAGCCAGCTAAAAATAACGATAGAATGTTTTTCGTCTTTGTTACTACGCTCATCTTTCTCGCTTTGTGAAAAAGCAATTTTACTCCAACGCTGGATTGATTTTTTTTTTAATGGAACATCTGATTTTATCTAAATAATACGATGAATTTGATTTATTAAATATTATTTCAATACAATGAATATTTGTAAAATAACTATTCAAACGAAAATTACAAACAAAAAACAATAACGTAAATAATAATTATCAAGATGACATTGCAAAATAGCATTTAAGTTCAATTTATTTTCACGTCTCTGTGTCAAAGAAGCGCTTTAAAATGAAATCCTACGACGTTAATTTGATTCCAATCCCCAAAATCCCCCTGTTAATTTTTCAAACAACTTGGCAAACTTTTCCCTCCCTCCCGCCCTTTTCATCCCGTCAAGCGCGTCTTTACCCTCTTTTTCTTTAGCCGATCTTCACTCTCGCTTCGCCAAACTCATCATGCGGCTTCTTCTTCTTCTTCTACTACCTGCGGCAAAGCGAAAAAAAAAATCAGCGACAGCCCAAACGCCGTCTTTTACCGAACCACAACCTGGTGATTAGTTAAGCTTCTAATCGCCTCCGACGAAAGTAGAAATGAAAATGAAAAAAAAAAGCGTCTGGAGAAGAGGGACGCGCTTACATGTAGACACACACACACACATACATACAAATAAGTAAAAAAAAAAGGAAAAAAAAGTGAAAGCAAGGCGAACGAGCAAAAAGCATCTATGACAGAGCTAAATAAGAAACGCTCGCACCCTCGGAGAAGCTCTTTAAAATGTTCCTCTTTCCTACAACTTGCGTTTGCTTTTTTCTTTTTTTTTTTCTTCTTCTTTTCCATGTTTGCCAGAGTAAAAAAAGAAAGAAAGAAAGTCGGCAGAGTCAGATTCCTCGTAACGTCGAGTCTTTTTCATTACAAACTAGCAAAAGTTTTTTCTGGGGGGCTTTAATTCACTTACAGAAGAAAGATTTTATGAGATTTTTCATGAGTCTCATTTACTATTTACATTATTTCGTCTCTATGCAAATATTTTAAATTAAAATACATTTAAAATTCAGTCGAAAAAAAAAATAATACTTTTTTAATTGTAACTTTTCTGTTATTTGTAATATGTAAATAATAGATTTTTTAAAAATAATATAATTTTGCAAAATTTATTTATTCATTTTTTTTTTATGAATAACCATTTTATTATATGCTTGGAATATAAAGTAATCGAAAAGATGCAGCATCAAAAATAAAAAAAAATGTAATCTTTCATTGTACACAAAAAAATTTGAGAAATATTCGGTCTCTATTTTGTCTTTGAATTCACGATGTTTCTAAAGATTCGACTCAAGAATTTTAAAAGCCTTGGATTTGCAATAATATTTACACTGACTTTTCATCTTACAAAAAAAACATTTTGAAAATTTATAAAAATCTAAAATTTATTTATCAGACAAAAAACAAAGAAATCTTTATCTCCATAAAATCAACATTTTATTTGCATCGTATTCATTGAATCAACTATCGTAAGAGCCTATTTTTACAAATAAAAAAAAAAAAAAAAGAGAGAAAGAAAAAGAGAGAAAGTCTTCGGACCACTTCTTTGGAGGCAAAGCTTCGGGAGTGCAGTTTGTCACAGTCAAGTAGTCGCTAAGTATGCGCGACCATTTGTCTCCTCTCTAGCCCGGGTTAGATCTTCGGACAGCTAAAAAGGGGAAGGGAGGGAGGAAGGAAGGGGGAGGAGAGTACCATTCGAGCGCAGTAGCGCGCGCAGCCGTCATTCCACAAACGGAATTCGACTTGCAAGTATTTCCACTCTCGCGTCTCTCAAGCTTCTATCTTTTTCTCTCTCTCTCTCTCTCTCTCTCTCTCTCTCTCTCTCTCTCTCTCTCTCTCTCTCTCTAAACTTCAAGCGTTTGCCTTTGGCTCTCATTACTTGCTCGTTTTCGACTTGACTGCTTTACTTTTTTAAACATTTTATTTTTCATCGATATTTCTGTAAGCATCAATAATCGAAATGATCGAAAAAATGACGATCAAAACACTAAATTTATTATTTGTTATTAATTTAATGGATACATCGAATGAATTCATAATTTTGTTTTTTACAAAAAAAAAAATAACATTGTAATCGTATAGAATTTTTTTTTTTCATAAGTTACGTTTTGCACGTTTTATTTTTTTTATAATTTATTTTTTTTAATTTTTTTTATTGATTTTTTTTTTTTTTTTTTTTTTTTTTTTTTTTTTTTTATGTCATCACTTTTGTTGAGTATGAATGTGCAAGTCTTTGTTTGTATCCAATCAGCTAGATAAATATGTTCAGCTAGACTGTAGATAATGTATGTACAGCTGGTTAAGTACCTATTGTTTATATTAGTTTTTTTTTTTTTTAAGTGTACGATGCTCAAGGTTATATAGTTAACATTTACAGTTTAAGCTTTTAACGTTAAAATTCTTATTCAACATACATTAATATTTATGCCCTAAACGGATGTTGTCGCTTATCAATGCAATTGCAAAGTATAAAGTTACTTTAAAATTTTTGAAACTTTTGCATCCTTCTTACCAAACACCGAAATCTTTAGGCTAAGTGGAGAGTAAGGTAAGCACTAGATGCTATCGACAAAGGTCAAAAGATCTCCTATGTCACCCGAGTGATAAAATTATCGGCATATATAACAATAAGGTATACATACAAGCAAAAAATTAAATTTCTACATAAAATGAAAAAAAATTATGTGACAATGAAAAACCTTATTCTTTTTTATTAATTTTTTTCTCACAACTAAACTGTATTTGAATGCGCATCAATATGAAAATTTAAATGAATATCTATTTAAATTAAAATGAATTACTTGAATCTACATTTTTATTTTCTTGACCTAATTATCGTGCTCTTCGATCTAATGTTATAAAAGTCGATACACATTATGAGCTTACTTTTTTAAGGTCACAGATGGTATGACGGAAAAATACAATTACACAAAGCTATTAACTATTAATTATTGAAAACAGAGTTACATCTATAATTCACACCGCTGAAATAAAAGTATAAGTAAAGAATTACATTATACATCGGTATAAAAACAAAACGAGATCGAAAGAAAAAAAAAATTAAAGTACGATAAAAAAGCAAGATAAATACTTGCGTCCTTATCATGTTTTTGATACTAAGATTAAGTTTTTTGATAGTAAGCGGCTGCGTTTTAGTGTTCTTATTGATTTTTTCATCAATCTTCTTATACAAAATACGAAATCACGATACTCTGCATTACGATCACGACCAATTTAAAAATACGTCTGAAAGTAAGTAAAAAATTTTTATTTATTTTTCATTCATTCTTAAATTAACATACATTTGCTTTTTAATCTGACGCAGTTTTCAGAGAGCTCGGCTCATCATCAACTACGAAGAATATTACTTAAACATCAGCATCTTTATACACCTCGAGGTGAGACACGAAACCCTTGATCAATAATCATTAAGTTATTTGACGCATGTATCCAACGTATAGGTTTGAATAAAAAATAAATTGTCTGACAAGTAACTGTTGGGCTTTCAGACCAAGTTTATAGAGCCGCTGACAGTTTACTATCTAATGCTCTATATATTAGCATCCAAAAAGTTGATAAAAAGCCAATCACCACTGTATTAAACCTCATTAAACCTCAGCTGAACGTCGATTGTATAATTGACAAATCTCGTTTTTAATAAATTTTTTTTTAGTGATTTATTTTTAACCGTTTGCTAATTATTATTCATTTAAAACTATTCAATATCACATTTTATTATATCTTTTCCGCTGTACTTATTGATTAATATCAATAAATTTTATTATAAATATAAATTTAGTTTATTTCAGCTGTGAAGCAGATTTCATCCCGAGCGTATTTATTTTTAACTCTTTAATTCCGGTCTTATGATGCTAAAAGTGAGCTTAACTTCCTTAATCCCCTTTGACTAAATTTTTTTTTTACTTCATTATAATCTCTCTATACTGTTTATTTTTAAATTTTTACATAGCTCATAAATGTCTTTTCATCGTATTATAAAAATTCTATTATTGTCAATCATCAGACAATATAAACTTCCCTACTAATATCCACATATTATACGATATTCGATATTAGAAATCAAATACATTAAGCAATATACTTTTTATTTCTTTTCCCATCAAAGTATAAAAATAAATACCAATAAAAAAAAATTAATCTTTTTAATTTAAACAACAAACTAATAACCTCCAGTACATATACTACAAATTTTAAGTAAACTACACTCCTCGTACACTCAATATACAGTTTGAAACTAACAAAACAAAAATCCGTCGACAGCAACGTCGAAAGAAGCCTCACACATTCTCTCGCATATATACGAGTCCGCCAGGAAACTTGCAAGTTTAGGTGAAGCCAAGTGTCGGCAAGAGCGTGCGCAACTCGGTTCGGGGCATTAACATCGAAAATTCAAACATTAGGGCATGAGCAGCAGCAGCAGCAGCATGAGGGTAGAGAAGGAAACTCAAAGTACGCGAGAAAGATGGAGAGAGAGAGAGAGAGAGAGAGAGAGAGAGAGAGAGAGAGAGAGAAAGAGTAGAGTCGAAGCTGTGGGACTATCCTTCCTTCTCCTACAGCAAACCAGGGCCAGAAATTGCGCAAAAGAAAAACAGATTAATTACAAGCATCGCTCATGGGAATTCCTAGCTAACTGTGGCGACCGCCACGCTAACTATGCCCAACTCCCATTTGTCTGAGTCTTGATGCTAGTATAGCCATGTATGCTGGAGGATAGAGAGAGAGAGAGAGAGAGAGAGAGAGAGAGGGGAGAGACTCTCTTGCAGTCCTATTTGTCTGTGACGTCGTATACCTTCAAGAAAATGAGGCTAAGACAAAGAGCGAACAGTATACTGACCTCCCGAACTTGTTTGAATTTTGATTTTGATTTAAATACAAAAGCTGGGTCAATTTGATAATTGTGAAAATATAAATGAGATATTTTTAGAGATGAAAGGTATAGGTCCCTTGACTCATAAATAATAAATTATTTAAAAAGTAATTTTTTATAATTATAGAAAATAATTATTGTTATAATTGTCTAGTTTGAAATAATGGATACGAATATTATTTTTCATAAAATTATTAATAAATGACCAAGAGTATAAATGTATTTTATAATATCTGAAAAACCGTAATAATTTCATTATTTTTGGCAAGTCAAAAACTTTTTAAAATAGAATAATGTTCAATATGAATGTTTTGATATGTCGGTCATGAACCGGAACTTTACTACTTTATTTTATATATGTATATATATCTATACCATACAACATTTAGTACAATATAAATTTTTATTTAAACCAAGACTATGACAACCTGCAATATATTTCAACTCAAACAGAGAACAAAAGTTACAAAAAATTTTTCGCCTCTGATAACATTGATTATAAGTTTATTGAATTAAAAAAAAAAAAAAAGTAACCATTTCTGTTTTCCAAACATTTTACCAATAGTTTACTCTCTACCAGTATAGTTGGAATCCTCTCCTGAGTGTACACATCAACCTCCAGTATATATATATTTTCAATCCTTCTTTTATGAAAAGCCGATAACTGACATTATTTTTCATTATCAATACAAATAATACGAGCTCGTCGACGAGAGTTTATTTACTAGCTTATTATTTGTTATCCCCCCCCTAAAGTTCGTCATCATAAGCCTTTTCCGTCCCTATAGACTCATAGCCACTGAATCATTGTTTACCACTTCGTTTCTTTTTTTTTTGTTTTTTACTCTCACAAATCTAGCTACTCTTTTAATTTTTTTCTTCTTCTTTTTCTTCTTTTCATAATTCCCAATTTCTACTTGGCTTTTTGTTCGAGAAATGCCTTGTCTTTACTCTTCGGTTAGCTTCCGTCCGGAAACTTGCCCTGGGGGCAAATTTTGCAGGATGCTCTCTTTTGATTGTTGGACTTGGATACCAAGCTGAAGAGGAAGAGGAGAAGGAGGAGGAGGAGGAGGAGAATATTCAGGAGCAAGTTGCACTTTAGTGAGACTTTCCAAGTTTCCGTGCGGCTTCTCTTTTGGACTTTGAGAGAGAGAGAGAGAGAGTTAATTCACTTAAAAGAATTTTGCAATGAGGAGAAAGAAAGAAAGATACCTCAACTTGACGCGATAATGATATTCGCGATAATTTGTGAAGATCAGAGAAAAAAAAATCAAAAGTTTTATTTTTCAAGTTATATTACGTAAAAAATGTTTTAGAGTTAATTAAAGCTAATAAAATATGTTTGTATTTAAGTTAAGAAAAAATAAAAGAAAATAGTTGACAAGTAACATTATTTTTTTTATTTATTTATTTTTTTTTTTTTTAAAGTCAAGATTAAAACATTTTTTTATAACATGTATGACTTATGAATTTTTTAATGCAAATAATACGTCCTCTTTTGCTGCATCATAATACAAGTAAAAAAAAAGAAAAAAGAAAAAAAAGGTTGAAAGAAGTTTAATTTATCATGGCTTGGACAAAAGTGGTTCGCGTAAGCTGCTCTCGAAGAGATAAGAGGATGTAGGTAAAAGCAGAATTTAAAACTTGTGTGCAGTTGTGTGCACATGTGTATAGCTTGCCCCACACACATACACGTATACGTACAAACATGTGTGCCTATATATATATATGTATAACTGTGAGTAGATTGGATGAAAATAAAGTTAACGCGTTAACGCGAAATGAAACATTGCCCTTACCATACAGTAGAGAAATAAAACTTTTCATATATGAATTATTATAACGCATTAAATTATTATCTATTTGACTTTTCCTCTGTAACATTACAATTAGACATAGACAAATACCACAAATAAAATCAAATAACTTAAACTCCAAAAGAAAATTAAAACGTTAAAAAAAAAATATTATCCTTCCAATCTATAAGCTTCACAATATTAGTCATGTAAGAAGTGCAACGAAAAAAAAGAAAAAAAAATATATATACCAGCGTAACAGAGTCACTTAATAAGAAGGCAAGGTAAGAAGTTGGCTTGAATCGACAATTAAAAGCCACCACCACCACCACCACCTCCGTCTCAAGCATCGTCCAACGATAAGCCGATTAGAGTGAGCGACTCCAACAACAAGTCTTATAAGACAGAGCTTGAGTATATATATATACGTAATACCAAGGGGTGAATTCGACACGCGCGGCTTCGCGGAAGCGATATCTCGCGCCTCTGGACTCTTGGACGTCGTACTATATACACCCTGTATATAGAATTGTTCTTGTGGTGAATGTGTGTGTGTGTGTGTGTATATATATATCCCCCCTTCTTCGATTCTAAGAGCTAACACGCGAGACCGTCGTTAAAATTCGATCAGATAATCTTATTTGCTCGGCGATTAGGACGAATATTCTTCTTAGCAGCAGTAGTAGCGGGACACACAGCGGCGACGCGCATAAATTACAGGACGATTAATATTTTCGCTTGTAATGCTTCCCTTACTTGTGTGTCACGGTTTTATTAGTAGTAGTGGGTAGTAATAGTAGTCGATGGTTGTACAGGAAGACTAACGCTCGATCTTTCTTTACTTTTTTTATTTTTATTTTTAAGGCGTCTCTTTTTCTTGTTCGCTCTTAAGCCTCATGGTCTTATAGATCGTTGTTTCACTGCTGTACGACCGGTAGGAAGAGGAGGAGGAGGAGGAGGAGTTTTATTAAAGTGTAAGATAAGCGAGGCCCTTAATTTTATTTATGACTGTGCTTCTATATTTTTTTTAATGCTTCGTAACAAAAATAAAAAAATAATAAAAGGTAAAAGAAAAAAGAAAATTTTGTACACGCGGTAAGATTAAACATTTTTTTTTATTGCAAAAAAATGAACGTGACATTTTTAATGCAAGCGCGTGAATTTTAGAGTAGGCTTACTTATATACAGCTACCACCTTAAATGTAAATCATTAATCGCAATCAAAAAAATTCTTATCTAACACGCGTCTTAAAAAAAGTATCCAACTTTAAAAAAAAACGTGTAATCACGTTTTAAAATTATGTATATCACAAAAATAACGCATAAGACTCTTTAACAAGATTCCAACTAATCCTTAAAAAAAAAAAAAGAAGGTTAGTCAACATCAAACACATTTCACTACCAGTATACCTTCATCCCACATCATCATATAAAAACGACGGTGCTTTTTACTCTCACTACGTTGGTTACAACCATTTGTACCATTAGCATAAAGTATCAAGTCGATGCTCTACCCTCTATAGCTAAGTACAGAAAACGAGTAGGGTGAGAGAAAGGTAACCAAGTATATAAAAGAAGAGATGTTAAAAGTGTATGTGCATTTAGGTCTCATACCTGGTGTGCGTGAATTGAAGGCTCGAACAGCTCCAGCAGCTGCAAAGATGATCAGTAATAGCAGCGGCATCAGAGCTGCATCTCTTGAAGACGGCATTTTAACACACCGTTGCTGCTACTGCTGCTGCTGCTGCTGCTGTTGCTGCTAGCGGTGGCGATTATCTCGCTCACTCCGCTGCAACGCTGCTTGGCTATTTCTTAGCTAACACCCTTCATCACCGGCCTTCCTCCGCCTGTAAATTATAAAAAATTTTTTTTTTATTATTATTTTTGATAGTTTAATGATATTAAATTTTGTATACGTATAATTTTTTTTTTAATATGTACATTGTTTTTTTATAGCGAGGGTAACTTTCTTTTTTTTTTTCTTCTTGTGAATTAATGGATATAGAGAATGATTAAACTAATTTTCTTCAAATAATAATTTGAATGCACTCATAAAAGTTCTGTAAGGAAGGGTTATAATATTTTACATTTTTTTTTTTTATTTATGTTTTACGATCTCTGTATAAGTAGTAAAAGTTACGACTTTATGCTGCTTTTGTTTTAAATAAGATATCACGTTATATATAGCTATACGTAATTTATGTGTAATATACAGAGAATAAGCTCTATATTCTTAATGATCGCCTTTCTCTCGTTTATCCTCCTTTTACTTCTATACGAGAAACTTACTCTTTAAGGTTTACCTTTCTACGATTTTGGTAAAGGGATTTTTAGTTTTAAAACGAAAATTTGGTAGTGTTTCAAACTAACATGTTTAAAGTTATTCAAGACTTTTTGTTTATGTTCAGTTTTATGAACAGATGTTACAATTTGGCAAATATATACATATGAAAAAAAAAATTTTCCGATAGTTTTAGTTGAAAATTTATTATGAGGCATAAATTTAAGGTTGCAATATAATTAAAAACAGCGTATAATTAAAATATACGAATACAAATAAAAAATGAAGTTATCAAAAAACAAAGATATCGTAGCTATCGTAACGAAAAATTTATGCAAATACACGTAGAAATCCTCTTGTTCTCTTGACTATAATATACACATTCCTTATATTGAGGGTAGAAAATTTTCATTTCAAAGTACAAGGTGAAAGTGAGTTTTGACTTCTTATATATATACGCGTGCATCTCATTATCAAAAAGGTGTATAGAGAAGTTTGTCTATATATACACATCTTAAAGGTATACGCTTCTAATTCGACGATTCCATCCTTAAGATCCAGAGAGTGAAAGAGAGATAGAAGCGAAGCAGATATACCTCCGAGAGAAAGAATAAAATGTTAACGAGGCTGTAGTTGATTGCCAAAGCACAGCGTCAAATCCTCGAGACGAGCTGCTGCTGCTTCTATACTGGTACTAGTGGTAGTATATACATATAGCCTCACTGCCAGGTTAAATTGATAGTGTCCCACGAAATACGCGCCAGCGTCTGACGATTTCTCGTCTGGCTCGCACCTTCCTCCCTCCCTCCTCCTTCCAACCAACCGAAGCTCTGTGGAAACTAATTGCTGCTCAACGCCGCGGTAATGACGAGACGTCGAGCTGCTAGAAGATAAGACTAAGGGGGGTGGTAGGTATGAGTATAGGTAGAGGGATCCGAAAGAAAAGAGCTGTGAATTTTCGAAGGACTACTGCGGTGCGAAAGAGAAACGATCCTGTTAGTCTTGAGAAATAGTAATTAGTAAAGCCGGCGACCTATACCCATACTATATACTAGCTGGTTTTAGCATTGCAAAGCAAGATTATTTCTTTTTTTTTTATTCTTGTCTTTCGGTTTTCTTTGATCGTCATGATTATAGTCGAGTGATATAAACTTGGATATCTATAAATGATTATTCAAAAGCTGTATAATTTAAATTATTATTTCAATTATTATTTATACATCTATATAAAAATAGTATATTTTATATAAAAATAAATATAAATCTCAAAATAATATTTGAAATTTTTGTCAATATCAAGATCTTTTTTAATTTATTCCTTCAGAAAAGATCCATTATATACAACACTCCTTTCATTCCTTTCTCATACACCCATAAGCTATATACACCAGTGTGTATATATCTCCAGCAAAATTTTCCACTCCCAGCTTCAAGTCTCCCCTACACCAAAATTCGAGCAGTATTCAGTTCTCGCGTCGATCGTTTTCTCTCTCTCTCTCTCTCTCTCTCTCTCTCTCTCACTTTCTCTCATATATACCAGCACGTCGACAAAACCGCGAGATTATTTCTAGGCCCGTTCATCTGTCTGATCGATTCAGAACCCACATACACATACACAGAGTTACTGGTAGATGTAGAGAGAAGGTGAGGAAGAGAAGAAGGAGAAGGGGGTAACGTACAAGCAATAAATGACCGTGGTCGATTAATTTCCAAGCCTCTCCCTCCAGCTCTCTATATATAGCCAACACACACCGCACCGCACCATCGTTCTATATCGGACTTAGAGCAGTAGTAGTCAGTACCCTCCTCTTCCTCTCCTTTCTTTCCCTCGAGCTATTCCAACTCGTGTATACATGCGCAACACCGGGATTAACGCTTTTGGCGGAAGCGTAATCAAAAGGTGAATAATGCCACCGATTAATTACTCGTTCGCGTGGCTTTCTCTCTCTTTCTTTTTATCTTTTTTTTTAGCTTTACTTTTTTTTATGCCTGTCCGCAACGATGTTGCAATGTTGCGGTGTATTTATTAAATTTAACGGATCGTCAAATTGAAAATAGGGTTGCTGCTGTATTGCTGCTGCTAAAGCTTACGAGCAAAGTTCGAACTGCTTTATATACGATGAATTGGATAGAGTTGTAATTAGCCGCTTTTGGAATACACCCTTTTACTACTACTGCTTTCCTGCTTTTCTTTTTTTTTTTTTTTTTTGGCTTTTATTTTGCATTTCCAGCTTTGTTTCCGCTAGACTACCTAACGATTATTCTCCGAATTGTGTGTAACATTGCTTTGTTACAAAAGAGCTATTCGCTATGCTTTACCAGTCAATGGAATTTATTAACAAAATACTTTAGCATATCACAGAGAAGAATTATTTTTTTTTTTTAATTTAATAAATAATTCAATTTTTATTTTAATTTATTTGAATCTGAATGAATTTATTTGACAGACAAAGAAAATATTTTTAAAATTAAAAAAAATTTCTATTGTGCAAAAAAGATTGAATTTAAATGAAAAAAAATTCTTCAAAATACTGACCAGAATGTGATTCGATAAACTCTCGATCGCTTTTTTTTTTGGTCGTTTCAGTGACTTGAATTTTTTACCATTGCGATATTACAAGGTTTGCTTGCATTTCTAACAAATCAAATTTCGACAGCCAAGAAAAAGCTCACTAAATTCATAACTAAAAAAAATGAAGAAATAAAGCAAGCATTGGTATGAATTTTAAGCAAATATTTTTCCAACTTTTGTGGATAAGTTTGAATAGATCGAATAGCCGATAAAGTCTCTATCTTTTTTTTTTCTAGCAAATAATAAACCTTCAACTTGCACAATAAGCATTATAAATATGAGAAAGAACCACAAAGGGTAGAAAGAGTGTGTATAGGTCGGCATTGAATTTACCAAGAAAGTAGGAGAAGGTATAGTAGCAGCAGGAGTGCGAGATTAAAAAACGTGCAAATTCACCATACCGCCTTATCAGCTTCGCAGCTCCGGTGCGGCAGTAGCTCAATGGGAATAAATAAGCTCGCTTCGTTCGTGGAAAGAAAAGAAGTAAAAGAGAGAGATAGAGAGTCTCTTGCGCCTACAGTCAACGATATCCTTGACAATGGCCCGTCGCCGGGATGAAAGTACTTCCGCAGACGATTTTTCATTCTTGAAAAAAAAAAAAAAAAAATACTTCGAGCCTCTTAAAAACGACGACTGCAGCGCCAACTGTGGTAAGATGAAATTGAGGGTTAATAGATCTTCTTGCTCTCTCTTTTGAAAAAAGCACACGACTATGCTACGGCTGTAACTGTTGATAAACTCAAGATTACGACGATGACTGTCCATTGCGCTTTTTTCTTTTGCTCTTATGTTTCGACTACAAGTACTGATTTTGTACAATGGGTTTCTTAATAAAACGTATAGTAAGATTTGTTTTACGTTCTTCTAGAATTTTATTCTAAAGCGAGGCATGTAGCTTAGACGGTAGAACAACGATTTTGAAATCTACAGGTCGTGGGTTCGATTTCAGAAGACTATTGTTCTAAGTGATTGTGCTGTTACCATTTATACCGTAATACGCTCAATAGTGTCAAAAGGTTTTATAAAATAACATTGCTCGAATGTTAGCAGACGATTATTGTTAATATTGAGATTAAAATTTCCCTCGCCTCTCATTATAAAACAAAATAATAAAGGATGTTCGATCTAAAATAAATTTATTCATTTTTTGCTGCTACAAGATTTAGCATCGTTCTTCATTTTGCTTAATGGATTTTCATATAAAAGACGATATAAAAATTTTTTTTATGTAATGCAATTAAAAAAAAAAAAGAAAAAAATTATTTTGCCTTATAATCCTTATCGCGTTTTTTAATTTACTAGAATATTTGAGTAGTCACATTAATCAAGATAAGATCAGATATAATCAAGACATCTACAAAAAATAAAAGGTTGAGTCCCTTAATTTATCAGTATATACTTCTAACGACAAATTTAACTCTTCCTCAAGATAAACACACACACACACACACACTCACACAAGTGATCATCCACATTCTATGAAAAAACCATCCATAGTCTTAAAACCCAACCTTAACGAAACTTTTCACCTAGATCCTAAAACAGAACCAGAGATAAGAACTTTTGAATAAGACTTACCCGAAGAAGAAAAAAAAAGTCGTCTCTATCGAGGGACTCTCTCTGGGTTTGCTTCGCTTTCAAAAACAGGGTTTTCAACTTCAAGCTTTTACAGTATACAAGTCTCTGTTAAGGTGTACCTATATATAAAAAAGAAACGTATATAGCTGAGCGCAAAACATCTTATACACTTGAGAGAAAGAACATTGTTAGGATGAGGCGCACTAGAAAGAAAGAGAGAAAAAGAAGTTAAAGCGAAAATCGAGCTTAGCCCACAGAGGGGTGGGGGTGGGGGGGTAGGTGGGTGGATGGTATGCAGTACCAGTCCTGAAAAATAGGAAGGGACACAAGCGTTGCCGGCCCCAGGGGTTACCATAACGCCTCTCTCTCTCTCTCTCTCTCTCTCTCTCTCTCTCTCTCTCTCTCTCTCTTACTTTCATCTCATACAGGACCAGAGAAAGCTTTCTCTTTCTCTCTCTTACTCAGTTCTCGAGTTACCATTATGCTAAACCGCAAATGGAGTCCCGCGATCGAGTGTCTCTCCTTGCATCAGAGCCGTATATAGCCTACGGGGCAGGAGGAGGAGGTGTGGTATGGTTTGCACGTTAGATGTCGAGAAGAGTAGAGAGAACCACACCCCTCCTTGTCTCTCCAATGCAAAGCGACGGGACAATGGCCCCGCGGGCACCTAAGGTGTAACCTTACTTAGAAATGAAATTTTACCATCCCTTCTCCCTTCCCTAACTTACACTCATTTCTCATCCTACTCTTTCCTCTCTCCCTTCTTCTTCACTTTGCGTGCTATAGCTCTGGTCAGCTCCCAAACTCCCATCTACTACTACTACTACTACCACCACCCACTTTCTCTTTCACCATCTCTCGTGACTCCTTCGATTGCGTGGGCGGCAAGGTTGGCAATGGTGGTAGTTGTTCTGTCACCTCACGACGTTACGCTTATGGAGGTATGGTCAGGTATAATGACGAAGTTACAATAAAGATGAAAGCAAGTAGATACGAAAGTTTACGTTTATATAATATATATTCGTATATGGCTACGAAATGTCGTCAGGCAAACCATACATATTATATATAGCTAGTCTATTTTCTTTCTATTCTTTTTTTTCTTCCCTTTTCTTTCTCTTTCTTTTTTTTTTACTTTTCTTTACAACTATTGACTTTTTATTAAGCGTTTTAAGGCTCCTTTCTGGCGCTTCTATTCTGTAGAGATATCTCCTGCGCATTCAGACACCCTTCTTTGATAAAATTGCATTTGGACAATTGCCCAACAAAGGCTATGGGAAAAAGGGCAGATCTTCTTCTTTTTCTTTTTTTTCTTTTTTTACCAAATGCAAAGAAGGGTATGGCTTGAGGAAGATGACGAAAACGAGGAGGTGGGAAAGGGGATTTCGCAGAATAGACGTACTGATTCCATTAGCTGGAAAGTTTTCGTTTGCGCGACTTATGCAACTCGATTTTCGCGTATATATAAATAGATGTATATGTATAAAGCTCTGTGAATCATCTGTCTATGTACAACGAATATTGGTAGTGTATTTATTCTCAAGGTCGCTCTTTGTATTTCGTCTACGACTGGTTACCACCTTGTAGCTTTTACGTATGCTTATCTTTTTGCTCGTTCTTCATAACATCGTTGAAGAAAATTGCATTTGGTTGATTCTTTTGTTGAGAATTTGGAACAACGATTGCGTTATTCGTACATTTTTCTTTATCGCAAAAAGTGTATTTTTTTTTGCTAAATTTATATTTTGCCAAAATTATCTTTAAATTAGTAAATTTTCGAAAAAAAGAGTAAAATTATTTGTTTCCTTCTTACAATTTTTCAATCAACAAATATTACCAACAATTTTTTTATTTTTCGTACCATAGACCCTCTTTTTACGAAAATCCAAAAAATCCACCTAGCAAACACTTGAGCCTCTCTTCTTCATCCCTCCTCCCCCATCCTTTTTCTTTCCTAGTTTACCAGCAGCCGCAAACAGCGAAGATCCGTACAAGCGAAAAGAAGATAAAGAAAGAAGCCAACGCGGATGAGAAGCCGAGATATCTCTTCCCTTCTTTTTTTTTACTCCTATAGCTCTGTAGCTGCAAGAAAAAGAAGGGCAACGCGTAAAGTCGTCGTAGAAAGAAAGAAAGAAAGAAAGAAAGAAAGGAGAAGTAAGGAATCTTCTTTGGAGTTGGCCCGCGGGCGAAACTTGTTCGAAACTTTAATGGACAATCCCGAACGCACGCCGGGGGAACAATCATCGCTCGTACTATAGAGAAAGAAGGGTGATCGTAGTATACATATACACTACTACTACTACTACTACTACTACACGAGGCTCAAGCTCGAATGAAGTATAGCTGTCGCGCGACGTTGCTTGCAGTATAGAGTCTCTGCCATAGGAGCTTTAAGTTTGTTTTTAGCAATCGTGGCAAGTTCCTATAGAGATTTCCGTCTCTATCTATACGTTTGAGTACGCGCATACATACACAAACTGTATATTGCATGTATGTGAGAAATATCTAGCTCTTATGTGTACAATCTACTACTACTACTTACATTCTCACTTGTAAGTTTTTGGTGTGTAAGTATGAGGAAGAGATTTCTTTGTCGTTCTACTTGTTTCGAACACCTATACACGTGGTTATCGTTTTTATTTGTCAAAGGAGATATGTTGAATTTGAATTCGTACTTGCTGTATGTTGCTTACGGAATATATATGCGTTATTTTTTTGGGTAATACTGATTCAAGTGAATTTGTGAAAGAAAACTTTTTGTTTGTTCGGATGTTTTTTTTTTTTTTTAGATAAAGTTTTAGGAAGTGAGATAAAAATTTTATTTTGTAAGTTTAATATAATTTGGTGAGAGTATGTGGCAGTTTCTTTGTTGCGTGTATTTTATTCATTTTATTTATATGAAGAGACAAAAATAGCTGAAAAACAAGAATTTATAAAGAATATATCATTGATTTTACCTTTTCTCACCTCAAGAATTATAATAATGAATTGGATAACCTTTCACTAAAATGAATTAACTTTTTCTTTTGCTTTCTCAAAGAGAAAGCTTTGTAACGGTGAAAAATTTCGACTCGGTTTTTTTTGTTTTTCTCGACGTTTTAAAGGTTCCTGAACTC
>JAPYZE010003054.1:0-19585 GCA_030522805.1 Leptomastidea abnormis | reverse complement strand
CAAAACTATTATTTATACATTTAAAATTATCCATCTTTTTAGTTTTATTTTCTTATTTTTTGTACTTAGAGTTTTTAAATTATTTGGTAATTTATTGAAAGTTATTATTGCTTTATTGATACTATTTTTACTACTGACTGTTTTGTGTCTAGTTGGAATTTGAATGTTTTTATTACAGGTAATGCTTTTGGAATCCAAGAATCCAGATTTGAGGTTTTCATAATGTTGTAATAAAGTTTCTAGGGTATATAATTGTTCAAGGTTCAACGGATTTTCATCTGTAATTAATTTATTTTTGTTAATTATTTTTAATAGTCTACTTTGCAAATTTTGTAGTAAGATTAAACTATTGTTATAAGCACCACCCCAAGCTATTATCCCATAGCTAATAATGCTATTAAATAAAGCATAGCATAACATTCTTAATGTTTCTAAATTTATAATTTTGGATAACTTGAAAAATATAAATAATAGGTACTTTATTTTATTAACAATATATTCTATGTGTTTATTCCATTTTAGTCTGTAATCAAAAATTATTCCTAAATACTTGCAATTTTCTACTCTTTTTAAATTTTTGTCATTAATGCTAATGTTAAAATTTGACGGTACGCTGTCACAATAATTACCGAACGTGATATACGTCGTTTTATCAACATTTAGTGATAATTTATTTAGAGCTGACCATTGAGATATTGTAAATAATTCTGCATTCATTTTCTTTTCTACATCTGACCATGTATCATCAGTAATAATGACAGCAGTGTCGTCTGCGTAATATATAATGTTTTCCTTTAGCAAATCATTAATGTATAATATAAATAGTAGTGGTCCTAGGATAGTAAACCTGAGGAACACCAGTATTAACAGTTTTTTTACGGCTTTTAAATTCTGAAATTTTTACACATTGTTTTCTGTCTGTAAGATAATTCTCTAAAAGTTTAAACGCATTACCTCTGATTCCATAATTATATAATTTTTTTAGTAGAATAGTATGAAGGATAATCATTATATAATTTATACTTTAGTATTAAAGTTTATTTATTAAACATGTAAAAAACCCTTATTTAAGTGCTTTTTACAAAAATTTCGATTTGTCAAGTTTAATATCGCTTTCATGATTATTATGTCGCTTTTTACGAATTTTATATTGGATATGCCGAGAGCCTAAACATTAGCGAATCATCAAAGACAATAACGAAAAATATATATATATATATATAAAATCGTATAACGAATATTCTGTGAGATAAAAGCGTGAACAAGAAGGAAAGGGTAGGAGGGTATTAAAGGGCAGTGATTTATCACATTGCACTTCTAAGAAAAAGGCGTATGTGATAGAGCTGGTGCGCGAACACCCATATATGTTTTGCCTAGATGATGAGCTCCTGCTGGCAACGCAATTAATAAAACGTCACATTATTACGACTACGGATAAGCCGATACGCGCCAAGAGATACAGGTACCCGCCAGCGTTACGCTATCAAATGCAGATAGAAATCGAGAAAATGCTGAAGCAGGGTTATATCAAATCATCTCGCTTACCCTATTGGTCGAACATGGGGATCGTGCCTGAAAGACCAGGGCTCGATGGTACAAAAATGGAAAGTTGTCATCAAATTTAGGCTACTTAACAAAATAACTGTCGGCAGCTGCCATTTCATACCGTTTTAGACTAATATACTGACCAACTAGCAGGCGCGCGATATTTAACAGTCACTGACTTGAAGCAGGGCTTCTTCCAAATAGATATCAACGAGCGCAACGCAGAGAAAACAGCGTTTTCAGGTCCGAATGGGCACTATAAATATACGAGGATTCCCATGGGATGCATGGACTCATCCAATACGTTCTTACACGCAATGGATTTGGCCATAGCCGGACTTCAAGGCACCGAAGTAAAGGTGTATATGGACGATGTCATGGTACATGCAGTAGCCATCGAAGAGGATGGCGTAAAATTCAGAAGGTTAGCGACTAGACAAGCTGAGACAAACCTCACGCAAGAGCCAAAAAAGTTCCAGTTTTTGAAGCATGAAGCAGCATTGGTGCTCTGCCACATAGTCGGTAATAGGGAGATCAAGCCAAACCCCAAAAAGGTGGTAGCAATACGCCACTACCCAGTGCCAAGAACGGTGCACAAAGTACGCCAATTTATGGATCTGATGAACTACTACTAGCAATTTATTAAGAACTGTGCCAAATACGCCGAACCACTAAATCGTATGCTCAAAAAGAACGAGAAATTCCACTGGAGCGAGGAACAGCAGAAGGCATTTGAGCACCTAAGGGACGCACTTCTGACAGAACCCGTGCTAGCGGCCCCAGGCATGGAGCCTTTCATAGTCAGCACAGATGCATCTGACTATGCTATAGGGGCAATACTAAGCTAATGGATAGTCAGCATGGACAGGCCCTGCGAATACGCGTCGCGAACCGTAAAAGGCAGCGAACTAAGATACTTCGCATACGACAAGGAACTGCTAGCCGGCGTGTTTGCGGTAGAGCAGTTTAGTCCTGTTCGGTTGAAAATTCTTGACTAATCACGAGCCTCTGCGTTTCTTACAAAACAACGATAAGCCAGAGATTCGCTTGAATTGCCGAAAAGCTAAGCTCAGGAGGTACAACTTTGATATTATACACCGGTCTGGCAGACCGAACAATGCGAACGCTCTCTCTCTCGCAATCCCGTATTGAAAGAGGGAGAGGTAAATCCTAAACTGCCTCTAGAACAGCTGTATTGGCTGGCCGATGAGCAGGAGAAAAACGGAGAGTTAAATGAGAATGCCTCGCCGATTTGTATCTTTAAGCTGCGAGCCGAGACCAAGCGCACGATTGACGGTAAAATAAAAAAGAGGAGATTCAGGGAGTCCAGCTCAAAGTCGAGCGATGCCGACAACAACCCCTCGTCAGACAGCAACCAAATATCGATACAACTTGATAAAGTCATTTTACAAGTCAACTGAGGGTGGACACCGGAGCATCACTAAAACCTATAAAAAGATCACATCACAATACTATTGACGCAACATGCAGCCAGAGGTTAGGACAGTAGTTTTAGGATGCGATAGCCGCTAAAGGAGAAAATTAACTTAACGTAAGACCAGACTACCCCTTGTAATCACAGACACCCTAAAACGTTCGTTCGATAAAATCTCCATCGATTTTCACGGTCCCCTAAAAACAGCCAGACGCGGTAATAGATACATGCTAACAGTCCAAGACTGGCTAACAAAATACGTCGTATTATGCGCAGCGCAGTCAGCATCCGCAGAGGAGGTCGCAAGAGCGCTCTTGGACAAGTTCATCGCTTACGTAGGCCCACCGGAGGCTCTAGTCAGATTAAGGTACGCACCTTAGAAACCGCCTAATGGAGCAATTTTTACGGCTATTTAACATCGAAAAATACTGTTTCACCGCGTAGCACCCCCAGTCCAACGGAGAGATCGAGCGCATGCAATACAAGTTAACAGAATACCTTAACACTCAAGCAAGCAGGAAAACATCAGGAGTAAAGGATGAAAGGACAGCGGCTGCCAACGAGATAATGAAGCACTAACAAGGCATACGGCGGCAGCAAAGGGAAAGAAAAGGAACAGCCAGCGGTAGACAGAGAAATGTACCAAACATGGAAAACGCGTTGAGATAGGCGCATCTCCATACATACGCATATACTGCACAATAAACGACACCTCTATCAAATTGTACGTGTCTTTAAGATTCTTACCTTTCCTTTTTTTCTTCCTTATCATCCCCCCTTTTTTTCCTTATATTAGCATACTCTTCTACATATATAAGTGAAACTATTTACAACCCCATATTCGACCAATTATATATTATGCAATAAAACTCGTAAAGCGAAGGCCGCAGAAAATCGACGACATTGACAGGGACAATCGGTATCAACAGACAACACTAAACCAAGGGCAGAGGTATACCGAGAAACTCTTTCGGTAACACGCTCAAACTTTCTTCTCTGTCCCCCTCTTTAAGAGCAAACGCACCAGCAGACCAGCGACAACGTTATATGCCAAAGAATTATAACCAAAATGCTATTTCTCTCTCAGGATGTAACCAAAAAAATTCTTATCCCCGCCAAATCTTACCTCCAGTCCCCCTGATACTACCTTCTCCCCTCCTCTGGGGCATGTACAGCCAAAATCATACAGCACAAAACAAATAATAGTGTTAATCATTTTTTTCTGTTATTATTACACTTATAATGAAACATGGCGCGGGAGAAAAAAACTATGAATACACAAACAAATCAAACAACCTCAAAGGAAAAGGGAATAAAAAAGGCGGGATCTTTAAACACTACAAACTTTATTTTTTACAGATAATATAGGTAAGTTTGCAAAACCAGCACGCAGCAGCAACAAACTCAAGGATATTCTCGGAAGCCTTTTCCACGCTAAGAACCTCGGCCAACTGCATCAACTGCCTGTGAAGGCGGGAAATACGAGACTCGCCTACACCATCTCCACTCTGCTCCGATTGGGCAGCTGAAACCACATCACCACCACCTCCGCGGATGGCAGTGTCGTGAACCCAAGGGCCATCGCCGCCTTCAACGTCTTCATCTTTACAAGCACTGCCACCGATAGCCTCGTCGACATCGAGAGATGAAAGATGTGAACCACCTGGATGCTAGGCGTCGACAGAGAATACCGATCGCGGATCAGAAGCGCCTGACGAGACTCGGGAGCACCCTGGATACTATTACGTAAGGCCTCTCCGAAGCGCGCAAACGTATGGCCCACTTTGTACCCACAAATAGCGCAGGTAACGAAATACAGCACTGGCTCTTCGCCATCATATATCGCTCTGTGTATGGGCAGCAGGTCAACGAAAGGCGGAGGGGGTGGCGGCGCTTCTCCCACGCCGAATAGAGCGTCGACGACGATGCGCACTTCAGCTGAGAACAAAACACAAATAGCATAAACAACGGAGAATATATAAAAAATACGAACGAATGGACAAATACTCACGAAGCAGCGGCAAGGGCTGCAAGTAATCGTTAGACGTAGCCCCCCTTCGAACAGATAGCGCCCTCCATCCCCGGCGCGGTAGTTAAGCCCATACCCCGGCCTCATAACTTCTTCTTCTGATCGCCTTTTGACTGGCCTGTCAATTGTGAATCGCCATTACCCAGTAGTTTTTGTTTTATTTGAATTATTTTTGACCTATAGGTTTTGGCTACAGGTCTCTTAACAAGTATTTTTTTTATTTTATTAATTGTTAAGAAACTTCTGATGAGTCTCTCTAGGCCGTCAAGGCACCGTAAACGGGATCCCGGTCACGGCTACCGGGCCGAGAAGGCAGAGTACGCGGAAAAAAGAAAGAAGGAGATAGGATAGAACAAAAGAAAGAACACGACAAACACTGAGAAAACTCGTAGAGACAGGTTACACACGACGCAGAGCGCGCACACGTCCGATCAGCTCGGTGGCCGGAAGCGGAATCGGCCACATAACTAAATGGCGCACATACGTAAATTTATAAACGTACAAAACACACGAACAAATTAAATACTCATGAGCCACTGCACAAGCATAAAAATAGATAACTCACACTTTTTTACAAAAGGCATGCTCCAGCCCTTTGGTCACTTTTTCGTAACCAATCACGCAGTAAACCGTGCCATCAAGGGGGCAATAGGCGCCATGGGAACGATAACATGACCAGCGCTCATATTGGTGGAAGGCGTCCTGCCACGCCTCGGCGACGGCCATCCGGCTCTCCACACTTCCTACAGGTGCAGCTGCACTATCGACCACGATATCGGGAGATCCTCTGGTCGACATACTGGAAAAGGGCGGAAACGACAAATAAAGCAACTTAGAGAAAACCAATGACGACGTATTGACTGCAGGGGAGCTAAGGCGCTACTGCCCCTCTAGCACGCTGATCTTAAGAACCAGACCTGAGCAGCAACTGTACTTAACATAAAAGAGTCTAGGGTGAGGACAGTGAGTGATTTGTGAATAAAAAGAGCCACTATACCTCTGCACCCTTTTCGGTTTAAGGTTTTTCGGTCATGACGCAAAAGCGTGTAACCATCAATGGATACCTCAAGATTATTAACCTTATCATCGAATTTTGTTTCGGTAACGGCAATAATGTGGAATGTAGGCTCATTTGATAGAAAAATTAAGAGCGAAGGGAGGCGTTTTTGTAATGAGTTTGACGTTTGTATGACAAACTCTGAGGTCAAAGTCGGTATGTGTACGCTTGGAGGGGGTACTTAGTAAAGCATGAACAGGTGCATGGAGTGGAGGTAGTATTGTTGTTGATTTAAGTATTGTGAGAAAGATTGGAGGTCAGACAAGGCTGGATGAAAAATTCTGGAAGTCTATTTTTGGAGCTATGAGAGTAGAAGAGTTATCGGCATATTTTCATACAAATAAACGACCATCATATACGTGCATGGTAAAACCTTTCTCCTTTGCAATTTCTCTGGCTTTGCTTTGTAATCTGTGTAGACGAAGAGTAAGAAATTCATTTTTATTACCCTACTGAAAATAATTTATAAGATCTTATGCAAGTTTTTTCGTAAGAACTTATGAAAGTTTTTTCGTAAGAACTTATGTAAGATCTTATGTAAGATCTTACATGTAAAAAAAAAAATCATATCAGAGTGATACATAAAACATAAATTATTACATTTTGAAATAAAAAATGTCTTTAAAATAATATGAATCAAAAACTACCTTGTGACATGGCATTTTCACCTCCCAAGACATCACCACTAAAACCCCATGCTACTCTACTTTCACGACCAACTTATGTACTCACGATGACTCTAGATGTATGTACATCGTACGTATTTATTGAGCACCAACGTACATTCGCCTGACCTAGTTCAGTCCCCACTGACTCAGCCTCTCAAAGGAAGTCCAGTGGATGCGACAACTTATCCATACCATTTATTAACCATCAGGCCGATTGGCCCGATGGTCCCACTACTCAACTTCCATACATTTCCACTACCTATCTTGCCTTCTCAAACCGCCACAACCTCCGTCCTCCACAGACTTCCCTTGAACTTGTGATTCCCGCCCTAATCTGCTCTGCTCCTTCCTCTCGTTAGCCTCTTCACCCCCATATCCACATTTCTCCTCCATCTTCTTCCCCATCATCGTCCACCATTTTGCCATCATTGTCCTCTCACCCATTGTATCATTCTCGCCCTCTCTCTTAATCTCTCTCTTTCTCTTCTCACGAGATCCCAAACAGACTGCGGACTTTTTGTCCTTATCCGCCGTGTCCCTCAACTTCCTGGATCGTCACATCGTACACCCTACCCAGAGTTCCCTGGAACTCATAATTTTACTAACACTAAACTACTACTGCTCAGGCCACTACTTGCTATTAATAAGCTGGCCCGACCAACTCCTTCTGTTAACGTACTACGACTTGAAACCGACTCACTCGATCTCCAATCAGACTATTATTTCGTTACAGCTACAAGAAAATCGGTTTCTCAGTAGCAACAGAGCCTGTTCCTAGAAGCAGTTCTTTCACCAACGAGGTCCAGCAATCGTTATTTCCGTTACTTCACAGAGTCCTCTCCTAGATTACGATACCTCAAACGTCTCCCCAAGTCTTTCTAGACTTGAGGATTCGACCATTAACACTTCGTTTCGAGGTCTAACACGTAACGTTGACTCAACGAACAACCTCTAACTCCCGCTCACCAAATTGTCGATACTTGGATCTCTTACCTCTGTCTCTTTAAACAGCATCTCTGTTGCGACTCTGTCGCTACTACTCAGGACAGCACTCAATCTTAGAAGCAATTAATTCCACAAGCAGCTCTACACCAACAGAGTCTTGCAACCAACGTCTTTTCCATCTCATACAAAGTCCTCTAAGACTCGAGTACAAACCTCATCACTACCGCTCGAGGGCTATGCTTACCCAACGCAAGACAGCCACAACAAACCTATCGACCACTCAATAAGAGCTCGATACTCACCTCTCTTTCTTGAATCAGCTTTACGACGCCAACGCCTACACTCCTTCTTAACCTCTACTCCTCTCTCCACGATCAGACCCAAAACAGAACTGCTGCTCTCCGTTCTGCTATCAAACACAATACCTCTGTGTAAGCTCTGAGCCTGTCCCCTCTCCATGAATTCGGATTTTGCCTATTCGAATTTTACTCACCGTATCTGTTGCGGCAGGGATTTGGCGACCGGCTCCTGCTATCTCGGCGGCGGTTATAATTATCGCGGTCGTCGTCTCGGCGATCCTCGCGTTTCTCGTCGCGCTCCTTACTCCTGTTGCGCTGCCAATTCCGATTGTAAAACCTTCCGCGCCTCCCGTTTCATAGATTCTTTATCTTACTCTCCGAAAATTTTCGGTATTCAATTAACAATAGTTTGATGAAATTCCTAACAATTTTACGTATTCTTAATATAATAATTCTACGCGAGAATACATCGATACACGTACGGATATTTATCGAATACCTCGAAATCTTGTCTTAATTTAGTATTCTATACTAATTTAATAAAAGAAAACAAAATTTTGCGGTGTAAGCCAGTGTTCTAATTAACTATTTTAATATTATATATATTGGCTTTATAGACTGCTTTTGACCAAATTTAAAAGTATAACTTTATATGGTTATGCTTAAGCAGAAAAAACAAATAAATTATATTAATGAAATTTATGTCATAATAATACAAAATTATTTAACTTTATCAATAGATATTCTAAAAAAAAATGGCGTTACACCTTAGAACTTCGGATTCTTTAATCTTATATCAAATAGACATACCGTACCAAGCTATTATTAAGTAATAACATAAACGTTTCAAAATAACCTTTTTCAGTATCATTTTAAAGTATTATTTGATTCATATTATTTTAAATGCATTTTTCTATTTTAAAATGTAATAATTTATGTTTTATGTATAATTCCGATATAAATTTTTATTTTTTTTCAACATAAGTTCTTACGTAGGAATATTTTCAATAAGGTAATAAGTGTATGAGGGTTAAGAGTACTGATATTTATATAAGCGTTGGCTTTAACGACAAAATCGTGATCTAAAGCAGATATAGGCAGATTGTGGAGTTTGATTTTACCAGAAATGATGTCTCTGGCAGTAGAATGAGAGAAAAGTGTAACTAGAATTGGAGGTTGTATGATAGCAGACGTTTGTTGTGTAAAGCTGGAAGATGCAGTTTCATTAGAGGATGGGTTTTGTTTGGTCTTATGGATCCTGAGGTGATGTCACGTATCTTGTTTAGAGGGTAAATGTTATAAAATATTGCATAACAAAGGAGGCGAAGGTCAATGGTGTCAGAGTAAGATAAGCCATTGACGATTAGTTGAGTATTTAATTGGGTATACGCATGCTGCTGCACTGGATCTGCAATAGGAGTGTTGAGTGACAGATTCGTCGATCCAATGTGGGATCAAGTAAAACAGGAGCAGTAGTAGTAAGGATTAGAGAAACAATGTTTTGTTTCATAGCTTTTTGTTCTTTGCGCAGCTTCTCGATACTATATTCAGTGTTTTCGACTCTTTCGATGAGTGAGGGTCTAGAGCTTTTATTTCATCAGCTATGGTGTCTAATATGTCTAGTTTGGCAAGTTTTTGCTCAAGAGAGTCAATTTTATCGACTTTAGCAAGTATGCGTTAAAGAGATGCAGAATGAGCAGTAATTAGAATTGGATTAGGTGATGGGGGCTGGATAACTGAGAAGAGTTTGAGCTAGAAGAGAAGCTATTTTTAGTGGATGAGCTATGATCGTGTTATTGAGGGATGGGTGACATAGCAGCCCTGGGATTATTATGAGATGCAGTGCTGTGTTGAAGGTTGAGAATTGGAAGAGTAACGGATGTAGACATTACTGCGTGTAGACATTTTCGATGATATGGCTTTATAAAGGCAAGTGCAACATACATTTGCCCTTAGTGTTGTTGTTGAGAGTAATTTTGGTTGGGGTGTTGCAAATATTGTGAAAAGAAAGATAATTGCCACAAATAAGAAATTTGAGGCCGGGCGTAATGTACTTATCACACTCCGAACAGATGTGTACAGCTTTTGATTGTGGTGCCTCAGTAGCACAAGGGAAACAGTAGTGCATAATCTTACCATCAGTAGAATTCATCATAGGTTTTAATTAGTTACAAGTGTTATGATAGCTGGCTTTGCATTTTGTACAGGTTAAAAGACTGCTTGTTTTGATATTCTTAGAGCAGTATTTATAAGAGATAGGCGTGCTTTTATCACTACCAGCTCTGCCTGTCATCATGATAAGGATAGTGAGTTTAAGCAATAATATTTAAGTGGCAGGGAGGCAAATGAGTAGTGATTGAAAAGTGAGTGTGATTCAATAGGTAACGTAGAGAGTGGGAAATAGGAAAAGTAAAAGAAGATAAGTGATCAACAAGACAGCATAAAGCCTTGCAGAGATAGAATTACTTCAGTATTCAAATTTTTGGCAGAGTGTAGAACGATCCAGTTGAAAAAGTAGAGGCATATCAAAGCAGCATCAGTAATAGAAAGTTCAATCAAATGGCATCAGTTGAAAGTGATAGCAGGAGTAAGTTGTCTTGAAGATCAGTAGATGGTGCGACAGTGCACCGAGAAAAGGCAAGCTTTTTATATAATTCATGACTTGCAGCCTGATCATAGAAACGATATTTGCGTTGAGTAGAAAACTGTATCCATTCTTGTAGAGATAGTAGGATGTAGAAAATACAGACAGCTTATGTGATAGAAGACAGTCTAGATGAAAACTATATAGCAAGACTCTTTGACATAGGCAGAGAGCCAGGCAGGTTGTTGCTGTAGCAGGTAAAAAAGGTTACTATGTTGTTAATCTCCTCTCTTTAGATGATAGGATGTAAACAAAGCTTGAGGCTAGTGTTGAAAGAAAGCTACAGCTGGTGTAATAAAGTCGTATGTGACGTAAAACAGGAGTAATCCAGATACGTTCAATCAATAGTACATTAGCACAGGCACACAAAGGTAAACATCTTTAGCAGCATCAAGATCTCAAAGATAACAAGCATCACACACCACCACTTATGCCAGATGACAGTCGAACAAAAGTACAGTGTCTACTGCATATCATACGTAGTAAACATAAGCAGTAGACGGTCAAGCAATGCTGCAGAAATAGTTGCTTGATGGTAGTAATGCGCACCTTTGAGACAGAACAGCACAGCTGCGTGCAATAATCAGCAGACGCCGCACAGGATAGATACAACGATACACAAAAAATTTTTTTCAAAAAAATTATATATTTCGACTTCTTACATTTAGTCCAGGCGGTAAAGCATCAAAAAGTGCAGATTTGGCTATGGCTTCAAGTAGATAAAAGAGAAAAATTGAATTATATGCTGAGAACATTGCCAGGTTCGTTAAGCTACATAGAAGATCTGGTGGATGCATTAAAAGAAGAAGATAGGACCTGTAATTTTCTCAAGAATAAAATAAGCAAGTGGGAAATGAGGAATCAAGGAGAACATAATAACAGAAGATCAAATGCATTTAAAGTAGAGAAGGCCAATAAATTTTTTTTGGATGTGGAAAACCAGGCCATTATAAGAAAAATTGCACAAATACGTGGCGCAGAGGAAATGAAAGGAGTGTCACAGCATATTGACAAAGAGGTGACAGGGGATCGCCGCATCATCAAAATCAGCAACAGCAGCAGTCTAAGCAATTTCGAAGCCGTGCAAGTAGAGATGGTCAACGTGGCTACAACAGAGGAAGAAATTGGCACCCACACAGCGATGAAGTGAGACGACATGAGGCAAGGTATAGTTACAGCGAAAAAGAAGTTAAAAATGCATCGTTCTTAACCCAAATTACGGATGCTAAGGTAAATAAAAATATTTCTGAGGTTTATGCGTGTGATTTAAATAAAATAAATTGGATGTTAGATAGCGGATGTTCAGACTATATTATTAATGATGACTCATTTTATAGTAAATGTATTAAATTGAAAAATCCAATTAATATAAAAGTTGGTGATAGTAGAGTCTTGAAAGGTACAAGGGCTGGGCCTATACAGATAAATTTTGTTGTAAATGGATTTAAAACTGAAGTTACATACCAAATGTATTTTATGTAAAAGAAATGGATAAAAATTTTTAAGCTTTGGAAACGTAATGAAAGAAAATAAAATAATTTCAATTGCTGATACATCAAAAATTTACAGTAAAAGAGATAAGTTGGTAGCTATCACGTACAAAGAAAATGATATATATATATACACACACACACATATATATATATATATATATATATGTATATATATATATTGTTACACTTTGGGTACGATCACTTATTTATTTACCGAGTAATAAGGCATGTAATAAGGAATTATTAAGTCCTATACTCAGATTGTGTGCCCACGAGGTAAAATCATATGAAAAGAGAAAGGAAGTCAGGATGGAGAACGCTCCCCGTCCGGAGACGGTCACACGAATGGAAAAGGATAGTAGGTTAGAAAGAATTTTCAGGCAAAAATCATTTCATATCAGCAATGCTTTAAAAAGTATAAGTATCAGTTGCAGTGGTTCTCAGTATTCCAATACTCAATAAATATGTATTCAATTTATCAAACTATCAATAGAACTTCAATTCAGAAAGTTAACAATGAAAATTATTTATAAAGTTAAGTTGAGCAAAATATATCCAAAAGCAAAAGAATATGATTTCATAAAGTTACTTTAAAGTTTAACCTTTAATCAAAAAAGTTTACTCAAAATATAAGAAAAATATAAATAAATTAATGTAAAACACAAAGAAAACAAAATAATTTGTATTTTTACAGTCCGAAGACTGTCTTTTATTGTATCACAAAGAAAAAACTTCAAATTTATTTTACAAAAAAAAAATGCCTTAGAGGCAACGCGACAACCTCTAAACGCGCACGAATAAGAGAAAGATAGAGAGAGGTGCCGGAGTACCCGAGGAGCATACTTGGTTAAGGAGCGGACCACTGAAGCGTTCGTTGGCCTCAGCCACTCGCACGAGACTCCTCGGACTTGCTGCTGCTTCGAGCTGATCCTGTCTTGATGATTTTCGGTTTCCTTCGGGCATCTTCAGCTAAGTTCGCCACCCGCCGCGCCGCTTCTCCTCTCTAGTCATAGCATGATGTTGGCTTGAGAAGCGAGACTGATGATGATTGATTTGTTGGAAATATTTTTTTTATCTTTTGAATCGCTGCAACTTATTTGTATATTAACGGATTTATACAAAATTTGGTAGATAAATCTTTATAATTGTCGAAGTTATGGCGATTTACAAAAAAAGTGATTTTACTCGGATTGATAGATACGATATACGCGCGCAACCGAGAGAGCAGAGGTAGCAAACTCATAATGCCTGCGCTTGCCTATTCTCTCAATCTCTTTACTTTCACGTTCCAAAAAAATCCGCGTAAAAAAAAGCATTAGTCTTATGAGAAAATGAGTAATGCGTTCCACGAGGGACAGAATTTGAGTGCAACTTGCAATATTTATGGTAAAAATTCACTTTTATTGTTTAGTAAAAAAATTAGTTACAAGGCTTTGTTTTGCCCGACGAATTAAATCTGCTTGTAATTGTTTATATGGACACAATACCTCTTCGCAATCATCTTTAAATGTAATACTACGGGTTATTATTGGATCGTTTTCGATAAACAGCTCAATATTTAACAGTTTTATCATGGACTGCCACTTGCTCAGCTATTTCTCTAATTTTTTTTTTTCATTATCGCGGATTGCGCAAATCGTCGATTTGTTAACCTATTTATTAATTTATTTAGAAAGCATGATACATTACGTAAGAAAATGATTAATACAACTTAATGCTTACATTGTATTGTCGAGCGAGATTAGCTACTTTCTCTCCTTTTCTAAGACTATTAAGAATTTTGATTTTGTCTTCAAGCGTCATAACACTTCTATGTCGTTTAGCTGCCTTTTTGTCAGGAGAATTATTTTTTCGCTTTGGAGCCATTTTTTTTAAAAAAAAAATAAAAAAGAAAAAAAAAAAAAAAAAAAAAAAAAAAAAAAAAAAAAAAAAAAAAAAAAAAAAAAAAAAAAAAAAAAAAAATCATAACATTCGATCGTCGACATGAATGTAGTTCAAAGTCCAACCGCGGATAATGAAAACAAAAAACCGCGTATAACGAGGGAAAATGTCATTTAATCAACCGCGAATAATGAAAACCGCGGAAAAAAACCGCGTAAAACAAGGGACGCCTGTTTATCGCAGTGGTAATCATATGTTTTAGGTGCGTATACGCAATATAATAATTTTTCTAATTAAGACTGACTAAAATGCTTTTTTTAAATACGGTATGATGTAATTTTTTGATTTTTAAATTTTACAGTAAATATATGTCAAGGACAGATGTTACAATATATAAAGTACAAAGTTTTACGGATAAAAAAGAATGTTATAACATGTTAAATAATGCTAAAAAAATAACTCAAAAAGAAAGATTTCATAGAATTTTGGGGTATGTAAATTTTAAATATTTAGATAACATGTGCAAAAATAAATTAGTTGAAGGTATGCCAAATGAATTAGAACCAATATTTTTGAAATGTGATACTTGTATACAAAATAAGATGCATAATTTACCATTTAATAATAAAAGAAAAAGAGCAAAAGAATTTTTAGAGTAAATACACACAGACTTGAATTGGCCACATACAACTACAGGGTTTGATGGTTCAAAATATTTTATAACTTTTATTGATGATTATAGTAAATGTGCTTTAGTTTATACAATAAAATCAAAGTCAAAGGTTTATAACTGTTTTATTGACTTTATAAATAAAATTGAAAATTTAACTAAGAAAAGAATTAAAAGAATTAGGTGCGATAATGGTAAAGAATATTTAAATAGAGATATTTATGATTCAATAAGAGAAAAAGGAATTTTCTTAGAACTTTGTCCTCCATATGTACACGAATTAAATGGTACAGCTAAAAGATATAATAAAATGATCATGAATTCTGCAAGATGTCTATTTTATGAAGCTAAAGTAGATTGTAAATATTGGCCAGAAGTAGTTAAAGCAGCAGTTTATTTAAAAAATAGAACACTTTTTAAATACTAATGAAAATAAAATACCTTTTGAAATCTTATTTAATGAAAAGCCTAATTGTTTAATTTTGGGGTTTTCGTTTGTAAGACGAAACCAGAGTGAACTGTATATTTTATGGGAGCGGTTTTAGCCATATGGGAACGATGAGTCAGTGAGGATAGGTTTTAGGAAGAGTGGTACTTTCAACAAGTGTACCAGAGTTGCACTTTGCTTAGCGCTAGAGGAGAAGTTGCACCTAACCGTGAGCAGCGGAAGTCGATCGAGTGGTATTAAAACTTGAATAGCTTATCGAAATTACTTTCAATTCAAAAACCACAATTTGCTATCAAAAGACAACACTTAAAACTTTATTAATCAAGTAACACATTTAAATTATAACAAAAATTCGATCTAGTATAAAGGTATAAAGTTACAAACTTTAAAGCGTCAGAAATCGCTTATGCGGCGATAACGTGTAATACGCGCGGGTTTAAGAAAAGGAAACTATTAAAATTCACTTAAAGTAGTGAATCAAGCTAACACTATGGTGAACGCGATTTCACTAACTAAAAGTTGTTTTATACCAGTAAAGAGAAAAAGAGCAGTACCTAATCTCCCTTTGTGAGAAGAAAGACGAGTATACTTTACTTGTGTCTTGCTCGAGAGAGCGTGCGCTTGGGGCGCGAGTGCGACGTAGACTGCCGGCAGGCGCGTCTTGCCGGACAGTTGAAGGAGAAGAAGAAGACGGAAGTAAGGTGGAGATAAAAATTAGTCAGTAAAAATAATTTGCAACTAATTTTGGCGCGAACATATATACAAGCCTTTCAACACTAATATCAAAAATGTGAAATTGTATGGAAGTAAAGTTTTTGTTAGAGTACCAAAAATAAAAAGAAATACAAAATGGGATAGAAAAGCTGACGTAGGAATTTTATTAGGGCACGATACAGAGTTTTGATAAATAATAAAATAGTGAGAGCAAGACATGTTGATATAATTGAAAATGATGAAAATTTGATTGGATTTAGAGGAGATGATGATAATGATTATTCTGATTATAAAGATGTTAATGAAAATAACAATGTATACGATGAAATTGAAAACTCTGAAACAAACGTCGATAAAGTATTTTTAGAAGAAAAGGAAGAGAAAGATAAAAAGAAAAAAACTCCTAAAAAGAAAAATAAACAAGTAAAAGATAACTTAGAATTACCTATTAGAAGGTCAGAGCGCGTAAAAAGTCAACCTGATTGGTATGTTGTGAACAATGTAAGATCAAAATATATTTATATAAATGTAGTAAGCGCTGATAGCCCTATTACATGTAAAGAAGCGATTAAAAGTAGCGAAAATGATCTGTTGAAAGATTCTATGGATAGAGAGATAAGTTTCTTAATAAAAAATAAAACGTGGGATTTGGTAGAAAAACCAAAAAATAAAAAAGTTATTGATGTAAAATGGATTTTTACAAATAAATCTGATAATCGTAAAAAAGCAAGACTTGTAAGAGGTTTTCAACAAAGTGAAATTTTAGAAGAGTTATATTCGCCTGTTGCTAAAATACAAACTTTAAAATTATTATTATCCTATTGTTGTCAAAATAGATTAATGATTATGCAAATGGATGTAGGATTTCCGGTCAAAAGTCCAATCCCATTCTCTGTATGACCAAAAATCCGAAAACTGTTCTCCGAATCCATTTATCCGAACGCCGATTTTCCGAAAGTACAAAATCCAAAAGCTTTATAAATCAAGTACAGTAGATTAATCTATATTAAATTTATTTATTTTGAGAGAGACACAGTGTTGGCTATAGCTTTGAGAAAATCAATCTCTCAGCTATCATCCTAATATGAAATTGAGAAACCCGAAAAGTGAAGCCTGTTTATTCGTGATCTGATTGGCTGCTGTTCAAGATGTAACGTGATTGGTTGAGTTTGATATACATAGCGCCAAAATGTTAATTAACTCAAAATATTTAGATAGAAAAGTAAATAATTTAAAAATTAAAAGTGATTTTAGTTTTTTCTCTCTAAATAAGCAAAATTGAAAATAGATTGATTTTTGTGAGTAATTGATAAATGAATTAGTGCGGCTCAACATATAATAGGTTAGCGCGCGTCTACGTCGGTCTACGTAAGTATGTACAAAAAAAACAGACCACCGTAAACGCGCTCTAATCTATAACATTGTTACGAAAAAATGTATTGAAAACATCGTAAATTGAGTTGAATTTTGGCGATTTATCAGTTCTCGCGTGAAATAATGGTGAGGATAAAAAAACGTTGCAAAATCAAAAAGTTTAATTTTTTTAATGATTTCAATTTAGGTTATGTTAAGAGCACGCGAAGCGCGCAATACTAATCTAGTTTGAGTAAATTTCAAAATCAGAAGTCATTTTGTGTAGTCTTTCATGCAAATCGAACCACTTTTTCTTTGGCGCGGCACGTACTGTTCTCCCCAACTCTACTTCTGCAATTGCAATATCAGAGTCTGCTTGCTCTTGTTGAAGCTCTGATATGGCTAGTAAAGGTCTGAGTAAACGTACCGTCTACGAACCATGTGGGACTTTTACATAGATGCTCTAAATTTCGACGTGTAGCAAATACAAGTACTCGACCATCCGCAAAAATTCCGGAATCATGTATCAAAAATTTTTCATCGTCCAATGTGTGTTGGAAGCGTTCAGGAAGAGCCTCAAAACCAGCCAAGGTTAAAGGGTTAGGAGGAAGATTTTCGCGTCGTTTTCTTTTAATAATTTTTTTTAAATTTTCTCGGAGAGGTAATTGCGATAGAACACCTACAGTAACAAAATGACGTAAGAAAAGTAAAACCGTAAACGGAAAAAAAATCTTATAAAAATTATCGTCGTTAAGACCAGCTAATTCTGTACGAAGCATTTTAGACGGAGGCTGTTCAGGTTGTTCTTCAGCTTTTCGTTTTAAAGTAGCGACTAATCTTTCAGCATTGCACTAATCATGATTCGGTAAGTGGGAATGATCGGACTGCACGGGACCTTTAAAGACGTGTAGAGGACGCGTAGGATCCGGCTCACTATTGATAGCTCGTGCTTTGCAGTCTTTATTCAAACGTAATCGGCTACAATCCTAATATATTTTTCCCTTTGACACCCTCGAACGGAAGTAAACGAAACCATGAAGTAGCAACTTATTACTAATAATTTCAGCAGACATTTTCTACAGATATTGAAAAAAATGTACACTTATAATTTTAACTTCAATTTGCACTTGAACTTATAGTTTACACTTCAAAAACTAGAAGCAATTTAAATTATTTGAAGTAGGTTACGATAACCGATTACATACACAAGCGTTGTCAGGAAAACAGATTACTAGAAAAGAAGAAGATATAAAATCGCCGCAAAAAGTATTCGGAAAAATGGATTATTCGGAAAAATAGATTCTGAGAAAAAGCATTCGGAGAAATAATTTTCGGATTTTTGGTTGTTTGGATTTTTGGTCATTCAGAGAATTTGATTCGGAGAAACGGTCGGGAACGCTGTTTATGTATTAAATTAACGAAGAAAAAGGTGATATGATTTATTTAATATTATTTGTAGATGATCTATTGATTTGCAGAAAAAATAAAAAAAGCCTCGATGAAATTAAAATAAAATTATCGGAAAAATTTTCTATGAAAGATTAAGGTGAAATTAAAATTTATCTGGGAATAAATATTGAATATGATAATATAAAGGGTGAAATGATGTTAAATCAAAGTGATTATATCGAATCTTTGGCAAAAAAATATAATGTAACTGATGCGAAATCATATTGTACACCGATGGAACAAAACTTAAACTTAGAGCATGCATAGACAGCATCAAATAATATAAAGTGTTGATGCTGACTAAGTAGGAGATAAAAATGATAGAAAATCTACTACAGGGTATGTAATAAGAATTTTTAGAAATGTTGTTTATTGGAAATCTAATAAACAAGGTAGTGTAACAAAATCTTCAACAGCAGCTAAATATGTAGCTTCATCAGAGTCAGTAAGTGAAATAAAAGTGATTTTAAATTTGTTAAAAGATTTTAATGTCACTATTGAAAAACCTGTCATTTATAAAGATAAAGCTGGAGCCATTGCTATTGCTAAGTTTGGTAATTTAACTAAAAATACAAAGTATATAGAAGTTCATTATCATCTTATAAATGAATGTTATGAAAAAGGAATAATCAAAATTGTAAAAGTAGATTCAGAAAACAATATTGCGGATATTTTGACAAAGGCTCTAGGGCGTAATAAATATGAAAATTTCAGAAATTTATTAAGAATTGTCTAATCAGTTTTAAAGCATAAATTTAAGGTGTGTTGAAATATTAATAAATTTATGCTTACAAGGAGAAGGTCTCATCTTTGAGAGCTGGACTTTGACCAAACTTGGGTAAATTGTTCTTTGTTGAAAAAAAATACCCCTGTTTTTTCTTTTTGTCTAATGGGCCTTTTTTCTCGACTTACAGGCTAATATATATTTATATATAAATGTATCAGCAGTGCTTCT
>JAPYZE010003053.1:0-14121 GCA_030522805.1 Leptomastidea abnormis | reverse complement strand
TTCGAGTTCAGGAACTTTCAAAACGTCAAGAAATACAAAAAAAACCAAATCGAAAATTTTCACCGTTACAAAGCTTTCTCTTTGAGAAAGCAAAAATTACAATTTGTGATTTGTTTCTTAATTTTCGATCAAATAATAAATTTTAAGATTGCAATTTATAAAAAAATTATAATAATGAAATGATTTAAGAATAACACAGCAACTTTATATTAAAAAATATAAATTTAGCATAAAAATCATTTAATATAATATAAAATGTATATAAAAAGAAAATTTAACTGCTTGCAAAACTTTTAAATGTCTTTTTGAGAAATTATAATGAACATCTGCTTTGATTTATTTACTGCCATTATAAATTCGATGATGTATTTGAAGCAAAAAATTTTTCAATTATGCCTCGTTATTTTTTGACTGTTTTAAATACATTATAATTTATTAAACGTTTATTGAAACAAAAATTTAAAATTTAAATCATTTACCGACTTTTATTCTGTGCAAGAAATAGAAGCGAAAATGTTCCTTTCATTAAGATTTATATATTTTAAGATAATTTGAAATGCGTTGATTTATATTTTTGTATAAAAGAATTATTTTATTGAGTGACTAACATAATTCTTAGAATAAAAGCACTGATTTTTTTTTTATTTTCAAAGGAACTGTATTTTTTAATTAATTAAAAATAAAATTTCTACTCTTAATTTTATTTTTGATTACAATTCATCAAGCAAGTAAGATTTCAATAAACATTTTTTATTATAAAATTTATTTATATTTGTATTTTTATTACGATAATTTAAAAGTTAATTTCTTTAAGAACTAAATCTAAAAAAATCCTTATTATAATGAAACTTACGTATGCCAAAATGACAAGTAAGTCAAAAAACAACTTTATTAGTTAATCAATTTTAATTTTAATTAAAATTTAATTTAATGTGATAAAAAATTAAACCTAAATATCTGTATAAACATAAAATAATAAAATTTTAACCCATTAAGACCTGAGCTTAGACCAGCAAAGATTTAGAACCAAACAAATTATTGGAACATCTGCATTTTGAAAAAATAAAATATACGTATTTTTTTCATTTTTCGATTCAATTGTTTAAACAATAATTATTTAAAGAAATAGAAAAAAATTTAACAAATCCTATAACAAATTATATCAATCGATTCTACGTGAAATACAAGAAAAAATGCAGAATAACCTTTTTCGCTTCAAGTCTTACTTTTGTTGCTATTCTGTTATAAAAAATTGAAAATTATCTCAGGGTGACCAAAGTGGCCTTGGCCTGAACTGAGGTTATTGCAGATAGGTCCTATATTTTTTGCTGGATTTTCTGTATTTGAAAAAAAATGATCTCTGTTTTTCCTTTTTTTCAGGAAGGTGTATAATTTTATAGAATTTATGAAAATTATTGAAAAAAATATTTTCATTAACAAAATAAAAAATTTTAAAATTTTTTTACATTTTACAAAATGCGAAGCTTTTCTTTCGTACATGGCTATTGTGGTGATTAAATCTAATCAGTCGCAGTGATAACACAAGCTACTTCATTTTTCTTGATGCTTTAGATGCACAAGGAAATTTTTCAGTTAATATTATTCGAATATTTTAAAAGTTTTAAAGCAGTAAAACAAATTATTTAAAAAATTTTACAAAATTTTCAACCTATCGATCGTTATTGTCATTAGACAATATTAACTTGCATACATTGTGTTGTTAGTAATGACAAAAAAATGCGCATAACTTTGTTATTCAGCGTAAAAAATGACCTTCGTCTTTTGGTTGGCTTAGCGACCACATTAATGGATCTGATAATTATTTGCAAAGCAACAGCAAAATTCTAGAATGTTCGTCTTTTTGCGTTTTAAAAAAATCCATTTGCGTTGAAATTATTTTTAAAAAAACATATGTAGACTAAAATTTAAATTTACAACTTTTTTCTCTTTTAGAATAATAATTATGTTGTAATTAAAAAGTCGAGCATGGACCAGTCGGTAGAGCGTAGGTCTTGTGATCCGTAGGACTATTTTTAAGATCAGCCTACCGTTTGGGGGACTATGCAGCTCTTAGGAATCTTATGTTCTGTTTCTCATCAGATTTTTGAATCTGGTGGTAAAAGAATTTTGACACCGTATGTAATGATGTATAATCTACTGTGAAATAAATAAATATTATTAGTATTATCATGATTTTTTAAAGGGCGTTATTTACGCTCTTTATTAATTTTATCCTTAATATTCGAAAGCTTGGAATTGACAGGCTTCGAAATCAAACACATGATTTGTAAATTACAGAAGCTAAATGTTTTATTAATTGAGCAAAACTTAAGATTATTTAATTGGTATATGAGCCATCCTACAAAAATTATTCTTCTCGATGAAATCGTTCATATTTTTTTGCATTTCAATTTAAACACTTGTAAAAATCTCTTATGTGTACAATAGCATCGCGAACGATAATTCAATTTTTATAATTTGCACATTTTTAAATATTTTGTGCATTGAAAGTAATTCATTAATTTATGTATTTAACCCAAGAGGTGTATGATTCTTATGTGAACCAAAAATACATTGCCTACATGTGTATACGACCTTTTAACGCCTTTATCTGATGGTTCAGCGTGCTATTGTAGTTTTTTTTTTTTTTTTTTATCTTGTTATGCGTCTGTCAAGAGGCGATATATTTTACTATAGTGAAGAAGGTGTGTATAAACGATCGAGATGAAAGGCTATCAATTGATGAAAGTCAATGTTATTGTACCTATTTTGATACTTTTTTTTATGAGAAGGGTAAGGGATATATTTCGATTAGAAATATTTGTATTATTTAAAAATGAAGGCAAAGGTGTTTTTGATATATTTTAAAATATTTTGATTGTATTAATAGTAAAAAAATTAAAATTTTTATATTTTTTTTTTAAAAAAAAGTACTTGTGTATAACTAGTTAAAGTTTTTGTAATCATAAATATATATTACGTAGGTAAATAATTAGAATTCAAAATGTTGGCATTATATATATATAATGAATTTAATACTCATGTTATTATAGGTCGACTTTTTCATAAAAAGAGTTCAGTATCCTTTTAACATTTTTTTAGTGTGTTTTTTAAATAAACTTGACAATAGGATCGAAATGAATCATCAAAATAATATTTGTACGTCTAATAATACTTATGATCAAACGAAAAGACTATTTACCTAAAAATTACAATCTTTTCAAAATTATATTTTTGAAACGACGGTATAAAACCTCATACCTTTATACTTTTCAAAAATAAAATTTTTCAAATATCCAAAACCCATCTAAACATAAAAAAAATCAAAAGCCAAATATAAAAAAAAAAAAATGAATAACAAAATTCCTCCATACAACCTATACTTATTACCCATACATACAAATCGAAAACTAATTCCATCTATACTTTCCACCCCAAAAAATCCAAACGACTGCAAAAATCACATCCCTCACAGTAAATCATCTCCTCATCGCGATACTAATCAGTATATACCAAATATAGACAAGACGTGAACAAACATGTCAACGTACAAATATATTTTGGAAACACGAGAGTCTCCAAAACTCGACAGATTTACGCTCTTGCCCTCGTATCTCATCCTCTTCTCTTTCTCTTTTACCCGCAGCATCTCACATATATAGGCGCGTGCGCCTACGCATATATATTTATATATATATATATATATATATATACACAGCACAACATAGCACCTGATCCGCTCCTGCTCCGTTTTCTCGACACGCCCTTATCTGCGGCATCGACCTACTCGCTTATAATCCCAAAAAAAAAAAAAAAAAAAATCGTCTAGCCACAGTCTCGTGCTTACTTATATGCTTATATATATATACGATCAGTGATATTCCAAGTGGCTAAACTGTGTTGGACTTTTTCTAGCGCCTCTCTTGACTATTTCTGAGAATTTTTAAATGCTGAGATAGGAGAGGATGATGAAGAAAAAAAAAATGGTGAAAGCGAGGAGTTTGTATATAAGCTTGTTCGATTTAGCTAGCTGGAAGTAATTTGGGTTATATGGGGAGGAAATGTATTGATTACGATGGTTGATTAAATGGTAGACAATGGGAATTTTTTGTTTTTTTTTTATGTTAAATTGGTAATTTTTTTGTTTTATATTTTTTTTTTGTGATTGAGTGATAAATTATTAAAAATTATAAAGTTGTGAATATATAATTGATATGGTTTATGAAATATGGTAGTTTTATTTAATATTTTAATTTAATAGTTTTATTTATTTAAGCTAAATAAACAATTCTTTTAAAGATATTTAATTGTCGGAAAACGGCAAAAGTAAAATTAAATAAAAATTAAAATTAAATTAAAAGTAAATATACCTAAGCTTATTGAAATAAATGTGTAACAGCATAGCATAGCTAATGACTACAAAAACTTGAAAAAAATAAAAAAAAAAAAGTAGAAAGTTTTTTTGATGTAGATCGCGACAAAAGCGTGACATATGTGGTCAGTCAAGCCTAAAAAAAACAAGAAGTGTTATCTTGCTATCTATTATAATATAGGTCTATAATGAAACCCGACTATGTTTTACAGGGTTGTTTTACAAGGGCTGCTTTCCCATATATTTATAATATGTAGATCGTTTCTAAGGAAATTTACTACACGATAGAGAAAAGTGAAAGTTCATGGGTCTTGATTGCTCTACGATATTTTAATGCTTTCTTTCTGATCGTTTGTCTTTTTTTTTGTTTTTATACTTACCTTTTTTTTAAGTATTTTTGTTATTGTTGCAATTTTATAACGTTTCTTTGAAAATTTTCAAGTTCTTTCAATAAAAGATAATTTTTTAATGTGAAAATAATTAAATTTTTCATTGTTTCCATATGTTTTATAGTACATTTATTATTTATTAAATTTTATTTGAAATTAAATATACTGATCATAAAAATAAAATATAATAATTTTTTTGTTATCATCAAACGTTAACAAGATGTTAAATTAACAAGATATTGCAACATAAAATTTACCTATATCAAGATAAAACAATATTTTAATGTAGTTTTTGAAAAAAAATATGTATATCTATACATATATATTCGAAGGATTTTGGTATTGCGTTCGAAAATCCGGTGCCGCCCACATCCGCCATTCCCAACCGGAAGATCGACGGGTAGTCAAGATCGAAAACTTAACGTTTCTTCGAAAAATTTTTGATATACATAATCCAAGCTTTTACGACTTAATTGAGTCGTGTGTTTAACGTTGATCTCACGAGAAGTTTAAGGTAATTTCGGTCGAATAAGAACTGATAATGTTGTTTTACCGATTTCCGTTAATGGAATCTTTTTTCAAAACTAATTAATGCTATATTTATATAATTGAGTTATATGTAAAAAAATAATTAATTGTTGTTATAAAAGAAAAAGAAATGCACATTATATAGACAAAATTTTTAAATCAAATTATTAAAATTAAAATTAAATACGTAGCTACGTAAAAATAATAATTGTAATTTTAAATAAATAAAAATAAAAATTTTTCAATTACCTGACTAAAATTAAAAACAAAACTTTTCTTTTTTTTTTACCTAAAGAGGAAAAACAATTTAATAAGAAAAAATTAAAATGATGAAAAACTTTTTTTTATCATTTCATTTAATATATAAAGATATCAGAAACTCAGTATTGTAAAATCGATTGAACGTCAACTTCGTAATCCACAGTGTCGTGGGTTCGTTTCCTGACATCTATCTTTCAAACTTTCGGAGTTTCAGCCAGAAATACGCTTATTTAAGTATCAAAAGAGGCTTTTAATTGTAAACTATAGCAGTTATTTTTTCTTCCGACAAATATAATTTTCTTTATTTTCTTAATTTTTTTTTTTCAACAAAAAAGAAACTTTCTTTTACACTAACCATTACATAAAAAAAAAAAGGAAAAGAAAGCACCGGAAGTAACGCATCCTTATCAACAATTATAGTACAGAATTCAAATCACCCCCTCTTCGAAAGCGATCTTCCGTTTTAATTCCCTGTAACTCACGCGCAAACAATTCGTTTGTAAGTTAGGCTTCAAGTAATCCAATAGCGTATATTTTTAGTGCGTCAGGTCGCATCTCTCGAAGAGTATATCCATGTGAACCCAAAAATTAAACTTTCTTTCTTTCTCTCTCAATCTCTTGACCGTAGTTCAACAACGTTAATTCATGAATGGGAAGAAGAAGAAGAAGAAGAAGAAGCTGAGCTCAAGAGAGTCTTTCGGCGTGAGATTTCCTGTAAGGAAAAGGAAGAAGAAGAAAAAGAAGAAGAAGAAGGGCTATAGTCACATGGGGGTATTCATTAAAAGTACGCGCATCTCCGTTTAAACATATATACCGAGAGAAAGTGTATATATACCTATAAATGGTAGAATAAAGAAAGGAGGTAATAATGCGTGAGAGGAGAAAGAAGAAGAATAAAAAAAAAGTAGGAGGAGGAGGAGGAAGGGAAAGGAAACAGAGAAGAGAAAAGAAGAGGTGCTTTGGAACAAAACGTATATATATGTATGTATGGGCTTTTGGGGAAAAGGGTGATAATTGTTACGTTGTGTTGTTAGTGAGAGAGGAACGATCGATGAACCGGAAAGCTTGATGTGGATGAACGGACAGGATTATATGTATATAGGGAGAAAAAAGAGTGGAAGAGGTGGTATAGTGATGATGATCAAATTATGAAAATGAGATTATAAAAGACACTGGCCGGAAATATTTAGGGGATATATTAGTTTAGATTTTGAGGATGAGAAGATAAATTTTTTTTTTTTTTTATAGTAGTGTAAATTGGTGAATTGTGGGAGAAAGATGTGGAAATTTAATAATTACAGTTTATGGTTTGCACTGTTTTTTTATAGAAATTTTAATAGTGAAGTTAGTGTACTAAAGTTAATTATATGTGCGTACATTAAATGATTAAATCATGAAACTGTAGATAGCTCAATTGACTGAATACCTATCGGTTTCGTAAACCCACAGATTGTGGGTTCGATTCATGGTGGTATCAATTGGGGCAAGTGCTCATATTATACTCGAAATACATTCCCTATAGAATGTCAAAAAGTTTTTCGAAATCTTATACTTGGTCAAATAGGTTCATGGTCATTCGTTTTTTTTTTTTTTAATATAGCTAAATAATTATTGCTTGTACTAGTAAGTATTTATGCTTCATCAATAAAAAAAGCTTTGAAATTGTGAAAGAAAATTATTTTCATAAGTTGTATTATTTTATTGTCGCTGATGAACGTTTTTTGATACATAAGTTCAAACCAAAGGCGGAAATTAGGTGATCTGAGGCTTTTTTAATTCTTTCCGAGGAGCTTAGGGGGTTTATGTTTGTATAAAACAACGAGGGTACACTAAGAAAAAAATCTACATGTAGTACTACTTTCTACGCATATTGTCAATTTTTTGAGATCAGAAAAAGTTTTTTTTCATAATTTTATAATTAAATTGTTTGAAGCTTTTTTTTTTAGTTAACTGGCTTCAAATTTTAATTTTATATTTAAACACCTGGTGTGAATATCAATGAGCAAAAATCTAAGATAAATTTTATACGATTTAATAAAGTAAAAAATGTTTTACAATGAAATATAGGGGAGACCAAGGCTATGTTAAAACGTGGTATGAACAAAATTTGAGGATTGTTTTTGATCGGAAACATAAAATCGGATGAAACTTTGGAGTTCTTGTTACAGCTGTTTATTCAAAAAACTATTTTCCACAAAACGTTTTATTTTGATGATAAAATATTTTTTAGTGACGTGCGTTGATTTTAGCATTTCATTTTTTAAGATTTTTTTTTTTTTTTTTTAAACTTGAGCTTTTACATTTAAATACTGTTTATACGGATTTTGCACAATAGATCAGCTTTAAATATACTCATAACAAGTAATATGTAACCCCAACAATTTTCTTAGCTTTATTTCTTCCAGAGATACGTTCATTTTAAGATTTTTGTAGTTCTCAGGGTTAAATTAAACTTATTTGCATGTGACCTTGTTTAATATTGAAAAGCTTAAAAAAATAAAAAAAGGATATTGTAAAAAAAAGAGATTTAATTCTTGGTGTATTAATAAAAATTGTCTAAATCCAAAGCTACATAAAATTAAAATTAAACTGAGAAACAGCATTAAAAATTAGTTATTGGAAAATAAATGGCCTTAAACAAGTAAAATCGTATTAAAAATAGCTTGTAACTTCAATTTTTTATAACTTTGGATCTGTAAACAAACTTTTATAATGCGACAGGGCTTTAATTGTAGCAGAGTTCAAGGCCTTTAATTTAAGTGGTTTTAGTATTTTGCTTTTTTGGTGTAACTCTAGTATACATGATTTAGCATTGATTTCATTGGGATAGATCCTTATAAAAAAAAGTTATAAGCGATTGGTCATCTCATCCCGGTCTCCCCTATATAATATATGAGAATATAAAAATTAAATATTAATTTTTAAAGTAAATGAAAAAAAAATGTTAAATTATGATCTTTAATTTGATATTATAATTTATAATAATTTGCATATAAAGATAAAAAAAGTATGAGTATTTAAACAGACGACTTTTAAGCAAAAGCTGTAATTCGTATTAAAATAATACATAACTAATAGTACGATAAAATTATGTCTCTAAAAATTTATCATTTATTCGTGTTTTTTATAATAATCGAAGGAGTAAAGTCAAATGGTACGTACTTTTTAAATATAATTCTATATATTTATTTATTTATTTATTTAATCATAAATAGATTTTAAAAATTAATTTTCATATAGTTTAACATTTTATTTAAATTATTTTATGATTGATTTTATTACCACAGATAAACCACCACCCACAATAAATGAAACGGAACAACTGGATCAAGTATTTCAAAAAAACGAGGAATCACTTGATAGAGCAATACAAAGTTTTAAATCTTTATTGCTTTCAAATTTACTTGATGTAGAAAGAAAAAATTTAAATGAAGCTATGGTCGGCCTCACAGAAATACTTAGACGTCGAAATTTAGTTATGTATCAGCCATTGATAACAGAAAGAATCAATGTTGAAAAAGCCCTTGAAACATTTTTGACAAATTTATTTAAATACATGCATAATGTGGAAATTCGTTTACAAGCAAGTAATCAACCTTCATTATTAAGAAGACAACAACCTGTACAACATCAATCATCAACCCAATGTACACTTGATCGTAGAACTGGACGCAACATATGTCGTATATTCTGAAAAAAATATTTTTATATATCAATCGATACGTTGTTGTAGTGTCGAAAACTCAAGCAATGCAAGTCATGTCCTGAGAAAATGCGGATTGGCTTGATCTTGGTTCTTTTTTTAAATTAAGATTTAAATTTTTAAATAATAATTGTATCGTTAATTATTTTTAATTTTTATTTTTCAAATTTTATTTTATTAATATTTTTTTCTAAAAATATGTTTTTGTGTTATATGTGTTACTTAAATAGAATAACAAGTCTACGAACGAAAATAAAATTTGTTTTGTATGTTTTTTTCTGGTTTTACCAAATCTTATATTTAATCTAATATTTTACTTATGAAGACATTCCAAATACTCATATACTCGAAATACGCTCGCTATAGGGTATCAAAAAGTTTTCCAAAATCTTATTATTAATTTTGTTTGAAACTGCAATAATTTTTTTTTAAATATCCTTAAAAGTTATTGTTTAAATTATTAAGTTTTTATACTTCCTCAACAAGAAAGCTTTAAAATCATGAAGAAAATGTATTTACATAAGTTGTTTTAAACTATTATCGCCTGGGTGAATATTTTTTGATATCCAAGTTGAAGCAAAAGGCAGAAGTTAGGTAATCTAAGGCTTTTTTTAATCCATTCCGTGAAGTAAAGGCTGTTTATATTTTATCTTTTCTGTTTGAGTTATTTTATTTGACGATAAAGGTATACATTTATTTATAACTTTTGAAAAATAAAATTGCGGTTTAAACTTATTTTCCTTTAATCCTCTTTAACAGATAATTAAATGGTTCGGATATTTAGATGATAATAATAGTGTATCATGTGTTTAGGAAACAAGAATTAAAAAAATTTAGATCACGAAGATATTAATGCCCAAGTCAAGCTGATACTTATTTAAACATACATTAAAAAAAATTTTTATTAAAAATTCAATGAAACAATCAAACTTTAAATACCGCATATTTATGTTTTTGATACTTATTGTTAGTTAAAATTCACATTTGTTGATTAAATAATGCAAAGGAATGGATAAGAGAATAAGGAAAAATAAAAATCCATATTTAATTAATTAATTTTTATTTTGGGATATATTACAGATAAATTTTAGTAACATTCCAAGTCAGATATTATTAGAGCAAGGATTGTATTCTAAATTTCTTCTGCATATATACTTGCATTACTAGTAGACTACTGGTCTTAATCCTTTGGTTTTTGGCATTTAGGTGAACCTTGCTCCCTTTGTAACAGTAAAAATAATAGGTATAGGTTTAGGTACTTGTACTTATAAAATGTATTAAAAAAGAATTTTTTTTTTATTTAATGACTTACTTGACATTTCTTTGTATGTTCCATTGTTGTATAACTATTGCAATTTTCATTGCATCCCTTTAAAATTAAAACAAATATATAAATTAATTTTTATTGGCATAATGTAAATCAGTTAAAAAGATGTCAGGTGTTATCTATTAAAACATTTCATACTATATAATATTTACAAATTTTTTCATTTAAATAATACGTTTATTAAATATCTGTATTTTTGCAATAAAGATTAAACAAACATCACGTATATGTGCAAAACGACAAAAAATATGCCGTTATATGGTTCTAGAAAAAAAAAAAAAATCAACTTTGAGGCGCGCTTCTAATCCAAGGTTTTTTTGATTCCTTAGGTTATACAATTAAAGGGAAAAATGGTGGTTAAACTTTTTAATCGATGTAACTAACTATTTTAAGCCACTCAAGTGCTCCCATTTAAAACCATGTTAAAATTAACAACATAGCTGATTTCTCACTATTTTGCCCATAAATTTTTTGCTAAATGAGATAGAAAAACGATTCAAAACAGAAATTAAAGCTTGTTAATAACCCTTTAATTTCTTTTTTGAATGATTCTTCTACCTATTTTATAAATTTAATTGCAGATGAAACAGTATAGATAAAAAAGCATATTAATTATAATGAGTTTTTCACGTATTTTGATATTTTTTTACCTGTAGTTTTTTTTTCTACAAGAGATAGAGAAACGATTTAAGAAGAAAATTAAAGTGCTAGTAATTTGCTCTAATTCCTTTTTTGAAACGATTAAAAATATTGTTTAAAACCAAAGTTACAGGGTGACAAAGTATGAGTGAAGTTGAAAGATTTGTAAAATTAATGTGTTTTTTCATACTTTACAAGCTTGTATCTTTGGTTCCAAACAATATTTTTAATCGCTTAAAAAGCCAAATTGTAGCTATTTTCAAGCACTTGAATTACTTTTTTGAATCATTTTCTATGTCATTCAAAAAAAAAGTTATGAGCAAAATAGTGAGAAATTAGCTATGTTGTTAATTTTAACATGGGTTAAAATGGGAACACTTGAGTGGCTTAAAAAAGTTTGTTACATTGATTAAAAAGTTTTTTTCCCTTTAATTGTATGACCTAAGGAATCAAAAAAATCTTGAATCAGAAGCGTGCCTCAAAGTTGATTTTTATTTTTTCCAGAATCATATAACGGCATATTTTTTGTGGTTTTGCACATATATTCATGTATAATATAAAGTAATTGATTAGTAAACATCGTTTTTTTATTTTTAGTTTTTATAGATTTAGAAAATTATTAAAATTATTATTGATTTTTTAGTTTTTAATTATTAATTTTAAATGATACTCACATATGCATACGTCTCCTAGAATTGTAAAAGAAAATTTTTATCAATACATGTCGAAATAATTAACAAACAATAGTAAGCACAATAAGCATAGATATATAGATTATGACTCACTTTTAGTAAAAGGAGCAACATGGTTGTTACACCCAGCAGCCAAGCTAAAGCGTAGGATATTTTCATCATTTTGAATCTGTAATAGAATTTTTTAAATATTTTCATTAGTATTTTACATTAGATGTAAAAAGATGTAACAAGAAAATATGTCAACATCACTGCTGGTGAACACATTTTTTTACAGGCTTAAACAGATGTTTAAAATTATGTATAAACAATAATTTATAGCTTCAAAACTTTTGATTATTAAAAGGTAAGCAATAATTTTGTGTTTTAGGGCAATACCACATGTGATTTTGAGTTTTAATATAATATTTCGAAAAAGTTTTATAGGGCTATAATTCGGATATGCTAACAATAAAACCTTAACGTAAGATTACTATAAGGTTCTCAGTCGACAATTACTTATCGATTCAAATTCTTTGCATCTACCGTACCAGAATCAAACCATTAAAAATTTTTTTATTCAAAATTAAACATATGCTAATCAATAGCGATACTTTCATCCCATAATATGATTAATTGCTTTTACAAATTCAAAAGCTTCGGAGCTGATGGGGTTTTTAATTAATAATTATAATTATTTTTAAGCTAAGATCTCAAAGAAGCCTGTAAAAATTTGTCTATATCAGTGCCGTTGCCACGTTGCCTCGTGACGTTAGTATGAAAATATTAAAAACGAACAATATTTTTTGTAACGACTGCGTAAAATTCAATTCAATTATAAAAAAAGAAACATTCACAAAATAATATAAATACAAATTTCAAATGTTATTTTTTATAATATTTATACAGAAAATTTTTAAAATAATTGTTTCAGCAATTTTTTTCCACCCTCGCCGTGCTCGTGCAGTAAACGTTCATTATCGGGATAAAATTACCCACTTCTGTTCCTTGGTACACTTATAGTACTTACATTGTGAGAAAAAGATTGAAGAAAAAATATTGACTGTACGTTGGTGAGAAGAGATAGAAGCTGAAGCGACTTGGTGGAATTGGTTGCGCTGAACATGCGAGTAAAATCTATCATAATCTCGAAGCTCCAACAAGGAAGCCCAAAATTGACCAATGGATTAAGTGAAAGTGAGAGATCCCCTAAAAGCCTAAGATAGGTGAAAAAAAAGTGCGTCCCCGTGTCTTCAAATATGTAGATTATGTCACCTTAAAATGCTAAATGCAGATCCGAGACTCTGAGAAAATTAATTAACGGAAGTTCGAAAAAACCGAGCATCCACCCTATAGACTCCAAAGAATTAACGACAGCGACGCACGCGCCCGTGATACACTTTGGGAAAATTCAGCAGTTGCTCGAGAGACCGAGCACCCTGAACTCCAAAAAAAAAAAAAAAAAAAAAAATAAAAAATCCGAGTCAGCCAAACATCGCGCGCGCGATGCTTTGGAAAACTCCGGATCAGCAAAGAGAGAGCGCTCAATTAGAAATTTTTAAAAATCAAGCTGTAAAGTAATTGCCAGTAAAATATAGAGGTTCGATCTTGATTTTAAAAAAATATTTATTTACACAACGTTTACGTTTCCTTTTTAAATTTCCTAAAAATCTGCAAAATAAGTAAAATAAAGATTTTACTTGACGGTAGCTCATGAAAAATTTTTATGCTACATAAACAACTATAACACTCAATTAATTAAAAACTGACAGGAAAAATTGAATTGTAGGGAAGAAGGGAACAAATGACCGATTTTTTCGCTTTGCATTTAATTTATGGAAATATAAAAGAGTTAAAAAATATAACAAAAATATATAGGGGAGAGTCCCCTAGCATGGGTCAGCTTCTAGTATGGGTCAATCGCAGTTTCCAGCTTCCTAAGCTATATGGAGTCTCCAGAACAGGCAGAATAGTTGCTGTTTGGCGACTTATTAAACATAATCCGAGATCAATAATTTCCGCTTCATACTTCAAAAGTTACAGCGGTTTTAAGCAGTTGTTCTATTTCTTCTATGCAGAAAATTAATTTCGACAGCCTGCCATATTTACCCCGATCAACTTTATGTTCTGAACAATTTTTTTTCTTAAAGTGCAACTCTTCAAGAGTAAATCCCCGCCTCGCTGGTGTTTCTATTTGCTTTCTTCGCGGAGCTACATTTAATTTACTAAAA
>JAPYZE010003052.1:0-14123 GCA_030522805.1 Leptomastidea abnormis | reverse complement strand
TATATATATATATATATATATATTGTTACCAGTTAAAGCTGAATATAGCTAAACTCTTTTCGTTATACATATACATCTTTTTCAAATATAGTATATGTATTGTATGATATACAATTAAAATTATTACTTGGGTGTAATTTCGTTATTTTTAGACGCTTACAAAATCTATTTCTCTAATGTCTATTTTAACGTCTAATATATCGAAAACACTTCTAATTCAAAATAACAATTCTGAGACGTCTAAATCGAGGTATCAAAAGATGTCTCTTAAATTTTCATACAATGTAATAATCAATCTAATTCAAACCTTTCATATAGATATGTTCCTACATTTGCAATTTAAAATTTATCACTATTACAAGTAAACAAGTCATTTTGTTTAGCCGATAGTATATAAAAATCACTAATGATTTTTCTAATCCTCATAACTATTAAATCATAAATTCAGCTATGATTAAAATTATTTTTAATATTATTATAATTTTAATATTATTATAATTTTCTTATATCCTCAGCACGATAACGTCAACTTTTTCAATTCGCTTTGAATCATCATTGACCATTATTCTCTCGCCAATGCGAATACCATTCAATTATCTAGCTTTCATCAATGCACCAGAATCGCGCGTGAGTGTATATATAGATACAATAATATATATAAATACATCTACATTGACGTTTGCAGCTTATACAAAAGAGCAGATCTACCTTTGAAAAAAATTAAATAATGCGGATGTTTTTCAATCTCTGGTTCAATTTTCCGAGTAGGTATATAAAGAGGGGATAGCTTAATATATATATAGGTCGCGATATATCACGTCCATGCACGAGACATACTAGATTGTCAAGCGTTGAATTTTTAATGTATAATTTTCGTGATCCGTCTTATATCATTGAATTTGGTGTTCCAAATTATTATTCCTTCACTGACGTCAACTTTATTGCTTTGAAATTTTCTGTTTTACATATTATTCCGGCAAGTTAATGCCCTTCAAATAATTACTCTTCATGGTCTCTTTTATTATATATGCGTATAACTATACGATATATAACAAGGTTCTTAGTCATCTCGTGACAATATCTGCCAAATAGTTTCATTTAATCTTATTATTACTTTCTAGCAAAATCTGCTTGTTATTCTTCTCTTTTTTTTTACAATTGATTGTAATATATCTTTCTCTTTGTTTATTATGTTTCGATGTTAAATCGAGTATCGTGAGCGAATAATCCTCTAATTAAGTAACAAAAAGTTAATCCTCAGATAGACCTATATCTATAGTATGCGCTTGTGATAACACATTTTTTAATCAATTGCGCAGAGTTAAAACTCAACGTACTATTATTCTTATCACAATCGATTTCTCGTGTAATGTAGCTCAAATATTATATGAATTGCACCAAAAAAAATTGTCCAAAAGCAAGTGAGTGAAATAAATGCATCAGGATGACTTGCTAATTCTTTATCATTCTATAAAGTTTTATCAGGCCAGAAATAGCCTGAATAGTACTCAGTAAAGCCACACACACTAGCGACCGGTAACAGAAATTATCCCAAGTTAAAAAGTAGCCCCACCAGCAAGCCGGAAAGTAGGTATATACTCAGCAAGAGCAACATCAAGTACTGCTGAGATATAACGTCATAAACAAACAATACCCAAGATGTGAGTTTCTATATATATCTACCTACTATATACGTGCTTCACATCTCTTTTTTTTTCTTCCTCTCGTCTAACCGGTTTTTCTGCCGCTCGCGATTTGCTTCACCGCGGGAGGGCCGATTTTATATATATATAGCTAGGTATGTATACTTATAATATATGCTTCGGATACTTTTTGTCTTTTGCTTGGATATCATAAGAATGTATGCGCTATATAAAAGTTTGAGTATAAGCAGCAGCAGAATCAAACCACAGAAATGAATGTCTATGTGATTGTACCGATTACCGATCGAAATTACGATTCTTTTCCTTCCTGTTTTATTATATCTCTTTACCTTTAAGAAGTAGAAGTTCTTCCGGAAGGGAAAAGAAGAATATATTTGTAGCTTATAATTGTTGCTTTTTATATTTTATGCATCAATCCTTTAGTCTCAATTATATGCATTCGCAGACATCCATTCATCTTAAATTTTATTCGCAAGCTTCAGGAATCTATTTTCAGCCAAGTAAATTGATCTAGTATGATACGTATACGTATTATAAAAGCTAATGTCATTGGAAATCACATATTAACACTGATATAATGGAATATTTGCAAAACGATGATGCTGACGATGACGATGATGATAATAATGATACTGTACGTCACGTCGTCTCTCGTGGTAATTACATTAAATTTTCATATTATATTTTCTCGTATCATACACACGTGTGTGTATCTCAAACGTAGCCTCGGAATGTGCTGTTTTTCGATAGTTCTCTTCCCTACCCACCACCACCACCTCCCTACTCTAAGGAAATTGGCACTTGACGACACGGGGCGGCTCTTTGTTGAAATTAATGCGCATACTTAAAAAGCCGCGCCTATAAATAAACGAGCCACAACTCTTCTCTCTCTCTCTCTCTCTCTCTCTCTCTCACCGCAAGAGATCTCGTTCTCTCTGTATCTCTTTTTCTCTGTCTCTCTCTCTCTCTCTCTCTCTCTCTCTCTCTCTCTCGCTTAAAGAATACGCGACGATTTGAATAGAGATTTTTTCCTCTAACTAATTCTCTTTATTTTCTTTTGATTCAAATTCAAAAATATATAGATATTTTGATGATTAAAAAAAGAATAAAAAATTGGATGGAAGAAATTGTAGTTTGATTTTGATTTTATGGTAAATATAGGTAATAATACGCTTTGACGAGACAAGATACTTTTGTACGCAAAAAGTTTTGACTGTTACTTATACTGACGCGTGACGACAACGACAACGACGACGACTGATTCTCTCTGTCTCTCGCAAGAGAATTTCAAATGCCAAGGTCACGACTCTTTTTTTTTTCTTTTGTGCAAATATTATCGGGCTTAGGTATAGTATAGCGAAGCTTTTGCGAACGCGTTTTTTTACATTTGTATGTTCAGTGAATTACTAGTGGAAATCTAAAAGCTTAGAGATGTATACTGAAGTTGTAAGGAAATCGTTATTTTGATTTGACGACGAGATAATGGGTAGGATGTATCTTAGAACACTTGGATTTTTTTTCGTTTTTGAAAATTTTTGAAATTAAAATTGATAGTGAAGGAGGATATTTTTAGATTGAGATTTTAGAATATAGATTAATTAACGAGATTAAAATAATTTTTTTTTAATACCCCTTTGAAATGATAAAGATATCTGATACAGCCGATTATGTAAAAATAGTTTTCTTAAATTATTAAATTGGATGAAAAAATTGTCTTATCAATTAGTACGTATATAGGGAGATGAAGGGCTGAAATGGTCGACGCGATTTTTTTTATGTTAATGAGTTTTATTTGTTTCTTAAACATAGTAGAACTAATTGTACTATCACCCTCGAGTCTTTGCACTAGAAACCAACGGATTTTAAAAAGAAAAAACTGATTTTTCGACTTTTTTCGCTAATTTTTTTACCTTGTACAAGTAGCGATAACTTTTTTCAGCAAACATCTCGCAATCTGAAAATTGGACACAAATTTTTAGTATTGGCGTTAGTTATATTACCCTCTTTTATCAGACCAATATATTTAATTTTGCCGTTCTTATGTTACTTTTAATTTTTTTATTGTTCTGGGGCTGAACTAAACGAGATTCCTTGGGGCTAAACTACACGCTACCCTTACACAACGTTTAAATAAAGTTTGGGTAAAAATAAGTATTTTGGAGAAAGAAAGAGGTCTTGTAGATATAGTAGATACTATACATGTAACTATTTGACCCACAATTATAAGTATATAGTGATAACAAAATTAATAAAAAAATAATACAATAAATGCTAAATTAATAGACAGACAAAAAAAGGACAATTTTTTATTAATTTTAACAATTTTTTTTCTGCTCTCTAATAAAAGGCAACATTTTTTCTTATGATGGAAACGTGCATACCAGACCAAAGAATCAATCAATCAAGTAATGAATTCATGATTTTTTGATTTTTCCATTTTGACACTCTAATCAAGTGTATTTCGGAATACAAGTGCCTGCGCCCTCAGTTGGCAGATGCCAGGAATCGAACCTACGACATTATAGATTCCGAAACCAGCATTCAACAGACTAAGCTATTGCAGGTCTTGACTCGATTGTAATATCGATTTATAAGTGTTGTTGAACTAGTTATTGGTATATATATTTCTTTTCAAGGTGTATACCTTACAAAAATTACTTCTAGTTTAAAATTTTACCCACGGCTTTTTACCTTTGTAAAATCATCGTTGCAAACTTTTTAATGTTTTTTTTTAATTGTACTGTATCGCTTTTCATTCTTTCTTTTTTCCTTAGTTCTGACCTTTGTTTCTTCAAATTAACTTCCAAGCACGAAGGAAAGTGTCAAAAATTAGTCGGACATTATCGCAAATTGTTTGAGAAGTACTTTGTGCATAGCGTAAAAAACATTGAGATATAAAGTAGAGTTCTTTTCGATGCTTATCCACGGAATACTATTATTACGAATTTTTTTTAAAGTGATTTATCTATCTGTTTGTGCAAAAATTCTAATGCATAGAGATAAGCCAAACACTGTTAAGGCGTTTTAAAGATGAAAATACGCGATGAATACGAAATGAATTGTACGTTAGATATAATGTAGGTAAAATAAATAAAATAAGTAAATTTATATTTTATACTTACGTAAAAAAAGAGAAATAAAAAAAATTATTTTTAAAAGAAAAAAAAAAGATTTACTAAATTTTTTCCTCGTTTATTCGTATTACAGTAAAAAAAATGCCAGTTCTGCGAAATAGTAATATCATTTTCTTTGTCTCTCTCTTTTTTCTTCAACGTGTCATGAAAGGAAAGTATTCTATTACTCTATTTTTAGATACAAACATGTTATATCTTTAGCCATTATTATAATTTTATTTCTTCGCAGTCATGACCGCTGTGAAAGAATTTTTTTGTTTTAATACATATTATTCAAAAACTAAAGAAGTAATATGAAATTAATTTTTTTTTTGTTTATCAGATTTAAAAAATTACAGAAAAAAATAAGAAAATGATTTACTGGTTATTTATTTAATTTAACGTTAAAAATATCTTAAAAATGTATTTTTAGATGTTTGATGTGAAACACAAGTTTGGTTCTTCCATCTGTTAAATTTTATATTTTTTATTTTTCTTTTAATTTACGTAATGAGAGACGAATATTATAAAACTTAATCTTTTACACAAAGGCAAAAAATATATCTTTAAATATTAATAACTTAGCGATAAAAATGAATTATAATATCGAGCTCGTTAGTTAAAAATAAAACATGCTACATATAATATATCTTTCTGTGTGTGTGTGTTTGTATGTTCAGAATCTATTCATTTATTGCAGCTGCCGAAAAATATGTATCCTCGCGACAAAAAAAAAAGAGTCTCTGCGATGATATCAGTTAATAGGTAGTACGAATAAATTACCAACAATAAAAATTTAAGATTCCAACGAATCATTTCTCTTTCAATAAAACGGATACAGATGGTGAATTACCTAGTTAAAAGGGTATGGCTTTCTGACGTAAAAAGAATATATATCTTTGTTACTTGAATTTTAGTAATTTATTTGTCTGCTAAAATTATTTTTTTTCCTTACAAAATATTTAGGCTTTATTTTTAATCGTACACTAAAGCAAATAAATAATTTTATTATTTTTTTCATTACTTAAAAGCAAAAAAAAAATATTTCCTGATTTTCATAAAAAGAAGTTCATATTTTAAAATGCTGAACAAGTTCTTCCAGCAGTCTCTTACACACACACACACATATAAAAGTCTTGCAAAAATTGCACTCGGAAAACAATCTATTTTCATCGTTCGAGGATCAGTTATCATCGGTTATATTATTCAGTCGTAAATGCTCGTGTTTAAAAGGTATATACTTTCATGAAACTGATAAAGTGCCAAGAAGTAGAAGAAGACGATACACGCGCGTCCGAGCAAGCAAGCAAGCAAGCAAGCAAGCAAGCAAGCAAGCCTTGATTTACGATCGACTCATACTCAAGCTATTTTTCTCATTTAATATATCTCACATACGTATAATATATAGTCAAGTTATAAAGCGCATTTTGGCTGCAATACTTCGACTATAAAGTAGTGGGTGACGAGGGGGGGAAGGTGGGAGGGAAATAGATATATAGATTACGAGGTAGCTTTTATCTATCGTACGTTCGATTGCGATGCGATAAGCAAGAGATTGCATGTGTATGTGTCTATACATGATATTGGTATAGTAAATGCTTGTTGTTTGCCGTTGTCGCGTACAAAATCACGGTAAATACATCTGATTAGTAGTTTACGAAGAGGCTATTGTTTAAGAAAAATCAGCTGCTTCGTGGAAGTCTCTCTTTTTTTTTTATACACATGCTTGGCGATAAGCGCGTTACGTGTATTTATAATGTGCTTTTAACAATGCAATATTGTTGAAGAAACAAATAATTGTAATAATTGAAATAATTGTACGTGGTATATTATTATAGATAATATTAAAATTTATTGTTTGTAGTTTAATTAAATAATGTTTGTTATGAATGATAAAGCTTAATGTATTGTTTTAGTTGAAAGATTTTTTTTTTAATATTTTTTATTATTATTGTTTTAATGTCACGATTTTTAATTGTAACATTTGATAATTGATATATGTCTAGGTTATTTGCAGCTTAATACGTGTACGATTAGCTATTGGCTTTGAAATAAAATAATAAATAAGTTTTGTTTATAAACTTGATTTAAAAACGAAGATTATTTTTATCAAAATTATTCTACCACAATAGTTATTTCATAATGTGTTTTGTTTTAATATATTTTTTGTATCAATAATATTTGTTTAGATAGTATTAAAGAATATAATTTTCTAATATATTACAATAAACAATTTTTTAAGAAAATTAAAAATGTACATATTTTGTGTACATACAAAATTTTTTATTGTTTTAAAGTTTTTAAGTTGTTGAAAAGATTAACTATTTACAAAGTAATTTTTTTCTTACGAAGAAATTATAATAATATATAAAAATTAGCTTATACTCTAATAAATACATTGAACAAAAAAATCATTACTAATTGATTGTTAACTAATATATAAGATTCTAGTTAGTCAAGCTTCTTATGAATGATTATTAACACGTTTTCTAGATAAAATTATATGACAGCGAAAGTCTTCAATACGAAATATCTTGATTAATTTCAAAATCGTTGATGAAAAAAATGAGATTCGCAGATATCGAAACCCCAAAAGTCAGCATGTAAACGTCACTATATTTTTATCTATTAATTATGAAACACTCAATGTATAATTAATAAGTTCTTTCTTAAAATGAAAAAAATATCAGTTGTTCAAAACATTAAATATCAAGTTTTTTTACAAATTTAAAATTATTAAATATTTTTTTTTATATTTTTGACAAACGACAATGTTCAAGTAATAATTATATACCAAAGTATCCAGTAGAGTATTACTTTAAAATTGTAATAAAACAAAAAATAGCTATACGTAAATTTATCTTTTCATTGAAAGTTTGACTTTTATTTTCTTAACTTCTGAATATTTGTAATATATTTAGCTTCTTAAAACTAATATATAACGATTAATATATATTTTTAAAGATTAATCATCTGTCTCATTATAATAAGTATAATTAATGCTCTTAATCAAACTTCCTATAGTTTGACTTCACAATATTGTCTTTTTTCTCAATTAAGCTTGAAACAATGAAGCGATACAATAACGCGTAACGCATTAATTATTAACGAAGAGTAATATATTTTTAGTCATCGGTTCAATATATTTTTTGAGATAATATAGAATCAGACTGATAAAAAAATCAATTTTAAAATACTCAAATAATTAATATTATGTGAATAACCTAAATATTTGATTTACTTTTTTTGTGTCTGTCTTGACCCCAATATCAATTTTAATTTTTTTCCAATTATTTTTGTTCTTTTAATGATTTTATGTAGCTTTTCTAATTTTATTACTAAACTTTTTGCTGTTTCAGAGTTAAATACCAATTTTAGCAGATGTTAATTTAAATTTGGCTTTTTATACCAATTAGAGTTTAATAATTTTTTTAAATCAAATCTTTAATTACCTTATTATTTTCAAAATATTAATTTTTTCTTTTAAACATAAATAATTTATTTTTAAATTTGTTTAAATTAAATTCTTTGTTATTTCTTTTGATTGATTTCTTTGTTGTGCAAATGAGGTATATTTTTGTCAATAAACGTGTTAAAATTAAAAATACAGAAACGCGTGGTTCGAACGAAGCAGGAATTCATACTTATTTTTAGAAAGTTTTCGTATAAATGGATACTCGCATACACATTTAAACTCACGTCGTCGGGGGGATTTAGAACTTTGGATATTTTGACTCGTTAAAATATCTTGTAATCGTTTCTGTTATCGCAAAAAAAAAAAATTCTCTAAACATTAAAAAAAATTAACGTATAAAGATTACAGCAAAATTTTATATACTTTCTTATTATTGCACACACTTGTGTTTCTTTTATTCCTACCAAGATAAAACTGAAAAAAAACTTGATCTAATAATAAAAATTACTGTAATAGTAAACTAATAATTATATTAATCTGATGCAAAAATTACATTTGCGTTATAATCATAATAATTTTGTCAAACTTTTAATTACTAATCATTTTTAAAATAATTTTTTTTCTTAAAGTATCAAAAAAAAAAAATGTTATGAAGAAAAATTTACAATAATTAATATGTAAAATTCAAAAAAAATAAAAAATTTTATAAATTAAGATTGATACATACATATTATATACACAAACAATTAAATGTTATTTCATTTAATGGTACATTTTATACAACGGCAAATTTTTCAATGTACTTATAAACCCGCAACAATGTGTGCAACAGGTTGCCAGTTTCACATAACATCCAGTAAACTCACACACACAGACAGATACACAATTACACATCCCTTTAAATAACCTTCTAAACAAGCATATAATTTTCCTATAGCCAATGCATTTAACGCGCGCAAAAGCCGCTATAATTGCATCTGCACAATCAAATAAATAATTGTTAAAAGCCACAACGAGAAAGAGAGAAAGAGCGAATTGCAAGAGAATATTGAAAATCATACAAGACGATAGATGGAATATATATGTATACACACACATCGTTGATGTTAAATCGTATCTCTGTGGCTTTTTTTTTCTTCCTTTTTTTTTCATTTATGGTTAAAAATAAATGACACTTGTTGTATCTTAAAGCCGAAGATAAGCTTATCACTTTAATAGGCGAAACGAAATGGAAATTATTAATCTGTCGTTGCGTTGTGAGAGACAAATATATATATAAACCCAAGTATAATAAGAAGTATAATACTTTGCTTGTACATGTAGTACATACCGCTGTACACCAGATTAAACTCTCAATTAAACCACGCTTTAAAAAAAAAAAAAAAAAAAAAAAAATCACAAACGTGACTTTTCCAACAGCGATAAAAAAAAATTGAAATTAACTTATAAGAACGTGTGTATAGGTAGGTACAAACAGTGTGTAATTGTATATACACGCACACACACATTTAAATTGCTCGAAATAAAAATGAAGGAAAACAATAATAACAGCTGTGAATTATAAATTGAAAAAAAAAAGAATTTTTCTCTCTCTCTTTTCGTTACCTTGAGACTATATAATGTTCAAGCCTATCGAAATACCACATATATTATAACATACACATTCAGTATTGTTATCACATATAATATATATATATGTACACACAGACAAACCATCTTTCTTTTTTTTTCTCTTCCAGAGCCATTTAAATCCAAGCATGTGATAAACAAATATTTTCACCGAAATGAGGTGTCAAGGCTAAATCGTGTCTCTCAACTCATTGTATAAGTACATAATATATATCAATACGCCAGCATCTATAGTAGCCTATACATAAAAAGATCTTAAGAGGGTGTTTAACCTGGATTTTAAAAGACCAGCAGCCAAGACATTTTCCATTTGGTACATATAGCTTCTCTTCTACATAAAACCACATTGTACCTACGTACACACGAATGGACAGTGGACACGAGATCTCGTCAAGGCAATCATCAAGCATATTTATACCCATACACACACACACACACACACACACACACACACACACACACACACACACACACTGATATAAAAGAACATATTTCGCCTGCTCCGTGGTGAAAAGTATAAAATACATGGTATAGCATCGAGGTTGTTGTAACGCATTAAGGAAGAATATATAAGGGGGCGAGGAGGTGCGGAGGAGGAGGAGGAGAGAGAAAAAGAGCCGGCGAAGCAACAGGCTGCTCCGATTATTGGAGTATATATGTATGTATATAGTCTTCCTCCAACGCGCTGTATACATATAGTGCGCTTGCCACCCGCGGAAAAACAGTGAGTGGGCGATCGGTGACAGTGTGTGAGTACATATCTATGTATACATGTATGTATAGATACAATTTTATATATACTACATACTGCATATAGTCGCGATAGTAAGCGAGAGAGGCAGGGCGGCACGTGGAGCGCAACCGACCGACCGGTCGCCAATGCACTTGCACTTATGCACACATACATACATGCACGTATATATAAAATGCATAAACACGCATGACCTGCCTTCCTTGTGTATGCGAGTGTGCGCGAATGTATGTATCTTATATTGCTTGCAAGTGAATATGGTAGTGTGAGAGAGAGAGAGAGAGTGCAGTTGTATGCAGTATATGCACTGCAGCGCAGATATGTAGAAAGAGAGGAGAGGGTATAAAAAGAAGGAGGATAAGGAAAGTCTCTCTCTCTCTCTCTCTTTCTCTTATACTGTCTCACACTTTGGTACAGTGAGAGTGAGAGGTAAGTGGGTGGGTGTGCAAAGAGGAGGAGTATAAAGATGAATATAATATAAGAATTTCTGCATATGGAGATAATGATAAGTAATATGTGCAATAATAATAAGTAAATGTAACACACATACCTGGCACTTTTTTGGCAAGGCGCGACGTTAACGATCGCCATGTGCTCATGACTTGTAGGCTCAGCAGATATTCCCTGTAATCGCTGTCGCGTCTTAGGTTTACTCGGTTGCAAGGGTGACTTGTATGGCAGTACACTTTGGAATTTATCCAAATGGCTACGCATCTCCTGGATCTCGGCATCTCGCTGATTTAACTGACGCTCGAGTTGTATTATTCGCTCGTCCCTTTGCCGTAACAACTCCGTCAATTCCGCCATATCACGTTGTTGATACTGTTGTTGTTGTTGATTTGGAGCTGCTGATGCTACTGCTGGTACCTGCTGCTGCTGCAGTAGCTGAGTCGTCTGTTGCTGCTGCATCGTTTGCTGTTGTTGTTGTTGCTGGGATTGTAATTGTGGCGGCTGCTGAATTTGCGAGGGTGGCGATGGAGCAGTGGCGGTAGCTGGAGCTGCAGTTGATGGAGGTGGCAAGGGCAGCTCGTCCTCGTCGTCGGCGAGCCGCTGCTGGGGCGAGGAGAAGCACAGCGAGTCCAGGCAGACGCGCATAGATACGCAGGCGTCGCTGATCAGCCGGCAATCCGATGCACCCCCGCCACCCCCGTCCATCCAGGTCGTCGTCGTCGTCGTCGCCGCCGCCGGCCCCGTCTTACCGGGCGTTGCCGTCGTCGTCGTAGTAGTTATAGTCTTTGTCGTCACTGCAGCAGCCGTCACTGCTACTACCGATGCTACTTTACTCGATGATGAGTTTGGGGCCCCTTCGGGCCCCGCAGCCACTCCAACCACTGCAACAGCAGTCGATGCTCCTTTGCTACTTATATCACTACCACCACTGCCGCCGGTACTTGCCGCAGTTGAGTAGCCGCTCAGCTGAGAGGATGGCATGCACGCGCCTACTGGCAAAAACTACGGCCTCGTTCCAGGGCCAATTATGCATGTGCTGGCGTTTCCCGAGAGTTATAATAATAAGAATCTACACTCCCGGTCGCTGTCCGAGAGTATAAGAAGCGAGAGCCCGCGCACGACTGACGATAAAGTCGCAGAGTTGACGAGCAACAATATAATCACCAGCACCAGCAGCATACATGTATATCTACTGCACGTACACACATATATACACAAACACCTCGCAGGCACGCACGCACGCACAATATTACACGATAACGCAATGACGACGACGACGCCGATCGAACAATTAACTATATAGGAGCCGATTTTAACCGGGTACTTAATGCAGGTCGCGATGCTCTTCTCGAAGATTATGTGAGCAACAACACGACGTCGACGACGACGACAGCTAAATTATTACAGAACGTCGCGCGGCAACAACATCAGCAGCAGCAGTTCTCTTGACTGCTGTTCGCGCGCGCGACGATGAAAACTGTTGCGCTTATATATTCCTCTCTGTTCGAGAGCCTCCTCCTTTCCTCCTCCTCCTGATGCTGGTGGTGCTGCTGCTGCTGCTGCACTTTCTGCGCGGTGGCGGTGGGCAGGCAGGCAGCTCTCTTTTCTCGCATAATAATAATATCGTGCACGGCGACGACGACGACGACGACGACTACGACGGCAGCGCAGCAGCAGCAGCAATCCACGTGCCCCCCAGGCTGATCGAGTACGCATGCGCTTTTTTGATCTCTGTTGCTTTTTTGAGACTGAAAGAAATGATTTTTAAATAATTTTTATTTTATTATAATTAATTTAAGTTTTGAAAGTAAGATGATTTTGAGATATTGAAGTCCCCAATGTAAATTTGCAAAAAATCATGATGATTATTTTATATGTGATATGCTTTATTAATATGAGATACTTTCATTTTAACAGAACAGGTGTTCAACAGGTCTTATTGCATTTTAATTGATGAAAAAAATGATGCACTAATTCGTTTGAATTACATAAACTTATGTTTTTTATATATTATGTACTTAATAAAATCAGCTGTTGTTTAAAAAGATCTCCTTTCTCCTCGATCGATGCATTTTGCCGACTGAGATGATAATATTAGAATCAAATCTGGAAAATTTAAATATCTTACAAAATTTTTATTTCTTATCAAATTTATAACAAAAAAATGTGTTTAGTTTGGTAATATAATTTTAACAATTATTATCAAAGTCGATTACGTTAAATCAAATGTGATTCAAAAAATAACATTGAATCACACTTGTTTTATAGTAATTAATCTGATTATTATGATTTCTGAAACTATAATACCAAACTAGATAATTATATAGTATTATTTTTTTGTTATAAATTTAACAAAGAATAAAGACACGTTTAAATTTCCCGGATTTGACCCCTTGCGTTTGCGTGCGAGGGCGCGATATGAAGTAGCAGAAGCAAAAAACTTAGCTTTATCAGGAATTCAGGATTACCTCCAATCACCATCCCAAAAGAAAATAACATTAAAAAAAAAAAGGATTCTCAAGATAATGAAAAAAATTCAATTACGTATCCTAATTTAACCTTTTGTATGAAAATCTTAACCTTTTGTATGAAACCTTTTGTATGAAAATTTTTGAATAAAAGCTTTATTTTGCATAAAAATTCTTTTGATAAATATTAAGCTCTAAAAACTAACTGTTCTTATTGGGAAGTCTGTATAAATGAAAAGATTTGAGTATTTTGAGTAGAAGCGCGATTGACGGAGTGGGGGAATGCACGAGAGAGAGAGAGAGAGAGCATCAAGCTGCTTTTTGATTGTGTAACAAACACCTGTATGTACATACATACAAAATGTACAATACCTATATCTATATTTATTGGCAGCTGGGTAGAAATAAAAAAATCGATATACTAACCTTACCCATGTAGTCTTGCATATTCGCTTGGAGCCCAACTTTGAAAGAGCGCCCTCCCGTGGCGATAAATATACGCAGCTCCTTGCAGCGTTATATGGAGTCTTATGAGGTCGGTGACTAAATGTCAGTTTTTAATAAAAAGTAAGCTTATAATGACTGTATAATTATCATAATATTACATTAACAATATTTATTGACACATTTCAA
>JAPYZE010003051.1:0-15223 GCA_030522805.1 Leptomastidea abnormis | reverse complement strand
ACGATGACTATCGCTGCAAAAGGAGTAGCTGCAGCAGCTTTGACTTGCCTCGCGCGCGGGTGCGCGAGATATATAATGATGACCACAGCCAGCCAGCAGCAGCACTGCACGCTGCTATGATGATGGTTACTTACACACGCACGCAACACTACACCACCCACACACACCACCACTTTGCAGCAGAGCTTCTATATACTCTCTCTCTCTCGCGCGCTATATATATTTTGCGGAAAGAGGGATGGAACGAAAGGGAAAAGAAGAGGATGGGAATTAAGGAAGGATAAAGCGCGCGAGGAGGAGAGAGGAAGGTGTTTTTGGAAATGAATAAGGCGCAAGCTCGCGTTCTTCGTCTTCGTCTTATACAATAATCGTCGTCAGCTGCTGCTGCTACTACTGCAGGAAAAGGTGTTGCAGCAGGCTGCCTGCAGGCCTGCACTCACGTTGGAGCTGCACTGTTCCGTTTCTTCTCTCTCTCTCTCTCTCTCTCTCTCTGCTCTCTCTCTCTCTATATACTCCTTTTATTATATGTACAACATGTATATATAAATGCAATTGATATGATATACCTATATTCTATTACTATGTATAAATGTGTACCTCCTGGTGCGCAGGACCGCTAAATTGCGTTATGGCTATACGGCGCGAAGACGACGTCGTGCGTCGGCGTCCTGCTGCTGCTGCCTGCAGCGACAACAACAACAACAACAATACATTCGGACAGCTTTTACTCGTTGCTTTTTCCCGCAGTAGTCGCCACACACAAACAAACACACCTTATTCTTTCTCTCTTTTTCTTTTGAAGTTCGACGTCGTCCTCGCGACGAAACGAAAGAGAAAGAGAGAGAGAGAGAGAGAGATGAGAAAGAGAAAGAGAGTCAGAATGGTCAGACAGCGCGCGAGTTAATTCTTGCGTCTTCCTTTGGCTGCGCAGTGCGCACACACTTTTGGTGTCACGCTGAGCTGCAGCAGCGCTTTACTGGAACCCCTAATTATAATGGTGGTTGTTTTCTTAACTATATTTTTTAATATTATCTATTGATATGATTGTTAAACTGCTACTGCTGTTATCTCTGTTATCACAAAGGGATTCCATAATTACCAGATATTGTGATGTTTATCTCTGTGTGAGCTATAAGTAGTTCCATTTCTTAAATTATATTCATATACATTTATATAATTTAGATGTCGTGTTTGAAATGTAATTTTTTTTCATGTGGTGTGATAAATAGGTAATAATAAAATTTTTATAATCAACATTTTTTTATCATTGGGATGTTTAAAAAAAATCTATAAATTTTAAAAGGCGGTAATTTTGAATTTATTATAAAGATAAAGATTTAAGGAATGTTTTGTTAAAAATCTAATAGTAAATTATTATAAAAACATAAATCTTAAAGAGTTGTCAAATAACTTGTTTAAAAAAGAAAAAATATATTTGCTATTTTAAAGAATTGTTTATCTTTTTTCCTTGCTTTATTTTTCTTTATATTGAAATCAGATACAAAATTCATTAGATTAAAAAAATGAACTACTAAACGCGTATTAAGATTTTAAACTTAAGTTCTCTTATAGATAAGTATCAAGAACGTTTTCTTTTCTTTTTTTATTATTTTTTCTGACATGATAAACTAATTTTCAAATGTCAGCGTTTGAATTTTCACGAGATACTGTATAGATGATAGCTAATCTGATATATTTACATTCAATTTTATCTTATTGTTTGCGATAAAGATAATCGAGATAAGATTTCAAGATACTTTACGATCGATTTATTTCGATGTAATGAACGGAAAACAATAATACAATGTGCTGGTGAACTTTGATTGTTGTATTTTTTTTTCTTTTTAGAAGTAGAACGTTTATTATTCTATAATGAATTCAAATTTAGAACGCTTTCATGTTAAAAGTCAGACAGCCTGGATTAAATAGCAGTACAGTTAAGAAAAAACAGAGAAGGCTTTCTTGTAAAGCAATAATAATGTCTTAGTTATTGTTTTGATATTAACATAATTAAAAAATATTAATTAAATTAGTTTTATAACTAGTCTTTGAGCTGTTGTTAATAAAATTTATTCATGTAAAAATTTCTCAAGTTATATTCAAACAATTTAAAACTTGTGAGTTTTTATCAAAGATATATTGTTTAATTTAAATTTATCAATAAACTTATCTTAATTACTATTCTAAATTTATTTTCAGATATAATTTAATGAAGTATTGAATATGTTATTAAAGTTAGAATTATTTAGTGTATTTTTACTATTATCTATTTCTTCTCTTACTGCATTAGGTAAATTCTTTGAAATTATAATTTCTTATATCTTCCATATAATCATAAATATTTAATTAAAAATAAAAAACAAATTATTTTTAGATCCATCAGATTTGGCAATAATAATTTTAAGTCAAGAAGAAGGTTATAATGCAGCACAAGCTGAATTATTAGAACTTGATTTGATTAAACAATCGAAGGCTTTAAATAAGGTTCATTTAAATTATATTAATAATATTTGTTTTTTCATGATGTCATTTATACACACAAATAATTTTTAAATATTTTAATAGGATCCACCTAGAATATTTTTAACTCATAAGCTAGATATTTATGGGCCATGGACAATCATACCTTTGATAGCATATTTATCAAGTGAAAATATTACTGCACAATGGTATCTTTTTTGCACTGAAAATACAGTTATAAGACTACATAGACTTTTACATGTCTTAGGCCCGTATGATGTGGAAATTTATAAAGTAAAATTTGAATATAGAAATAGAATGACTAAAAATATATTTGAATTTTTATGTTTATTTTAATATTTTATTTTTTAGAACTTATGGGTTGGACATTCATTGTATGATAAAGAGCCTACAATAATCCATCATTACGTAGAACACACAAAAAAATTTAAATATCCAAACTTAGCTTCTGGTTTTGCTATTTCAAAATATCTATTTAAAAGGTAATATTTAAAAATTGATAGATTTGTTCTTTAAAAATTTATAAATTTCTTATTTTATTTTTATTATTTTTAGTTTGGTCAAAAAGGCTAGTGATGACAGATTTATTAATGTAGACTTCTCAGTAGATGCATCATATGAATTAGCTACATTTATTTTAAATGAGAGCAAAGGTGCACGTTTAACTCACTTACCAGATTTTTGTATTGTATCTACTGATAACTGTGCTACTTATCCTAAGCCATTTTATCCATGTGTAAGCATCTGGCTAATGAAAAACAAATCATAAAAAATAATTACTAATATACTAGGTTTATTGAATATATAATTTGATTTTAGGATAAAATTATAACCCCTCAAAATGCCTATGTTGCAGTCAAAACTTGTTTCAAATATCACACAGAAAGACTTGCTGTTGTTCAAAAAACATGGGCAAGATATGTGGAAAACATAGGCTTCTACACAGATAGATTAGGTATTGAAAAAAAAAGTAAATAAATAAAATATCTTTTACATTTATTTTATTTAATAAAATATTTTTTGTAGAAGAAAATTTAACTAATGGATATGTTGTCCCTAAGACTGATCAGGGTCATTGTGCCAAAACTTATGCAATATTGAAACATGCACTTTCTATTCTTGAAGAAAAAAAATTAGATTGGTTAATAATTACAGATGATGATACTATATTAAGGTAATTTAAATTTTATCACTTTTATTAGAGGAATCTTTTGATTTTCTTGTATAGATTGTTAAATAAATTTAATATCGATTCTAGTGTGGCGCGTTTACTTAAGCTGCTAACGTGTTACAATCCAGAAAACACTGTAGCATTAGGTGAACGATATGGATACAGAACAACGAAAATTCATGGCTATGATTACTTAACTGGAGGAGCAGGAGTAGTACTGTCTACTTCTCTTGTACAACAAATTCTTGGACCAGGAGTATGCGACTGTCCTAATCCAACAACACCTGATGATATGTTTCTTTTTGGCGTTTGTTTAGCGCACTTGGGTGTAAAAGTAACAAATTCGCCTCTATTTCATCAGGTAATTTTAAAATTTAAACATATTTACCTGAAAAACATCTCATTTTTTTGAATAATTTAAAATATTAATTTTTTTTTATGAATTTCTATTATATCTTTGTAGGCACAACCTAACGATTATGCAACTGCTTACCTCGCCTCACAAGAACCTATTTCATTCCACAAGTTTTGGACAGTAGATCCAGAACATGTATACAAGCAATGGTTTGAAGAAGAAGACTCAAAGACTTTTTCAACCAAAGTTAATAAGCATACAGAACTTTAAATTCCAAAAAATTGTGATATATAAGAAAGTTAACAAACTAAAATTAGCTTAAGTATCTAAAAAAAAGGAATTGAATCAAAACGATGGCTGTACTGAAATTGGTATAAACATAATAGTCACAAAAAGCACATATCATAACTGTTGATACTAAATATAATTTTATATACATTTATATATCTTTTTAAGTTATTTATAAATTTTATTATTTGTTTATATATATACATACATAAAAATATAACAATTAACATGTAAACATCTGAGTAAAAATTTTATATAAAATATACAACAATCTGCACAAAAAATGTGTCTATTTAAAATCCCTTAGCACCATATAACAATCACATTTTTGCTTTAACTACCTCTTGCCACCATGAAGGTCGCTGTAGGCACTCTGGATCTCTGCGTATAGCTTCTTCTAAATGTTTGTATATCTAAAAAATAATATAAATCGTCTTAATCGTATATTCCATTTAACAATTTAATTAAAATTTTTTATTTCTTACATTTCCATCTGACATTCCCAAAGGTGAATTGATAATATAATCTGGTGGAGCTATAACGTCGACTAACGATATTGCTTCATTTACCAATTCTTTGCAAAGTTTAATTATGCCTTGACGAATTAGTTCGTCCATTTTACAGTCTTGAGTTGCAAATCCTCCCGCGTAAAAATCTCCTAATCTTTTTTCAATGCACGAAGCAGCATACAAAGAGCATAATTTGTTTAAAACCAATCTCTCGCTATCGTCATATTGTGGCTTATTATTATTAACAATAAATTGTTGAACTATTGCATGCTAAAATAAAAAATAGCAATTTATTTATCAAATATTTAATTTTTATTATTGTTGAATATATATTTATTATTACCTCTCCATAAACTAAAGTCAAAGTTCTAGCATTAAAAAGTTGCGAGTCATTTCTTACGACAAAATCGCTGCATCCGTTACGTTTCAGTGTTTGAACAACCTCGTAAGTTTTTTTCATATAGTGACAAGTCAACCACCTCAAACACACGAGTAAATCTAAAATTAAATAGAAATAAAAAAAAGCATTGAATTAACATAAAAAAAATTCTAAAAAATTATATGATAAGGTAATATTTATATCTCACTTTCAGGCCTCAGTGCATCATCAATCGTACGATAATTAAATTTGTATTTTAAAATTTCTTTGGAAATCTCCAAAAATTTAGCCGTATCCAGTGGCGATAAAATACTCTTTCCTTTAACTATACCAGCATATTGATTTAATAGCCAATTACTTGCTTGTTGAATAAGCACATTACTCTCGCCTTCATATGTACAATTAGCGTCGTGTTCTTGTCTCAATGTACCCAATCTCGATACTAAAATACATTATTTTCATTTGTCAACAAAATGATTAATATTATAAATAATCATTATAACACAATTAACGGCTATTAATAAAAACCTTTTAAATAGCCATGTCCACCGCATGATTCACGACAATCTTGAATAGCATCACGTCCAGTCCAAGCGCATAATGGCTTAGTAGCCGATGATAGAGCGTGTATCTCCATACCCATAGCCCCAATTGCCTCACCAGATTCACCCGATAATAATCTCTCTTGAAATACACCTATCAAATCCAAAAAATTCGTAGAGAATATTTTTATAGCGTAAGCAGCAGCCAAATGTGGTAATAATCGTCCTTGCTAAAAAATACAATTTTTCATTATTAATTAAAAATCTTAAAATGATGAATAAATATATGAAAAATCGACATTACTCAATCATTAAACTCACCTGAACCTGATACTCAATGACAGGCCACTCCTCGTTAGGATTAGGTCCAAATTGTTTTCTAGACGCGCAGTATCTAATAGCTATACTAACAGCTACACATGTGTACATCGAGCTTATTGATGTAATGCTTACACGTCCAGTTGACAAAGCTCCCAATGAAGCGCCTATATAAAAACAACACGTGTATTTAATATAAAAATCAATGAATTATTTAATAATCATTAAATTTTGTCAACTCACCAAAACGTTTGCTCTGATCTTTAACAACCGCCACGTACTTGCCATCAGGTGTAACATCGGCTGTTTTATTGAGCAAACTAGTCCGTGGTATCGAATAACGATCGAACATTACAAAACCATTGTCAACACCGTTGAGTGCAATTTTTTCCCCAAGATCACCAACCGTTACACCTTGTGGTGGTAACAAAGTATTTGGTTCGCGTACCTTTACCCAAAATGGATGAAGACCATGATTTACATTGTCGGGTGTTATAAGCTGGGCGTAAATAATAGCGTGTGTTGCGCATTTACCTTGTTAATTAGACAAAAAAAATAATTAATTTTAGAAATATGTGGTATGTAATATTTTATCAGGAATAAAATTAAATTTATTTGGTATATATACCTAAATTGCCAACCCAACATTTGGCAGCTTCAAAATCTGGTGTGTGAAGTATAAAACTTTGGGTTGCTGGTTCGTAAGTTGCTTGTGTTCGCATACCTCGGACATTGGTACCGTGTGCGATTTCAGTGAGAGCGAAACAGCCGACGATCTAAGAATTATTAAAATTAGCAAGTACTAAAAAAGAAAAAAAAATTAGCTGTATAATATAAAATTTACCTCTCTTTCAAAAATCTCGCCAATAGATTCGGAATGTTGATCGGTTCCGAGAGTCATTAAAACACTTGGTACCATGCCATAAGCAACGCCGATTTTTATGGGAGGTGACGGATCGTAATAGAATAAGTAGTTGAATAATACATTTTTATTTGTTGGCTGTGAAAAATAATATCATTATATGATTATGGGATTATATAAATATTGGATATTGAGACTGTTGATATTTTTATATTGGTTTTGTACTTACTAACATGTCGTTATCGAGGAGAGCGTTAATTTGTGCATTGCAACGTCTACGAGCATCGTCGAGATTTACTGTTCCTATAGGATGTTTGAATGCTGGATGTGATTCCATAAAAGAGAAGAGTTTATTCTAGAAAAAATTTATATTTTTAATTAAATTAATTTATTTTATTTATTTTTTTTTTATTTTTTGGAATATAAGTTTGATGACTTAATTGATAACGATTTTAATGTTGACATATTGTATACTTAATCTGACATTTAGAGATTACCAAAGAATTTACGATAAAACAAATTTGTTATTATTAATAGGAATTAAAAGAAAATTTAATTCAAGTATCATAACATGACTTTCAAACCAGTTTTTTTTTTACTTTGAATACGTCAGTCTTTTTTTTTGTTCATTTCAAGTTTAATGACATAGATCAATAAGAAAATTATCATAAAGTTATTTTCCATTCATGATTAACAATTCTTTATTAATTTTTTGTTAAGTTAATTTATTAAAAAAACAAACATAAAATAAATATAAATACGATAAACCCCTGATACGTGGCCATTTGATACCTGGCCAAACTAGCGCCCTCATACTTTTCAAAATAAACGTGTAATTTTTGCGACGCGTTGCCCCACTGCCTGGCCAAAGGCTTCCCCTACAGCCCCTTAAAATGGCCACGTATCAAGGTTTTACTGTAATTACTATATCATTAAAATTATTATTTTTTACTAAAAGTACATTTTAATCCTATATGAACAAATTACAAATGAGAATGTTTACCTGATATCGAATACTATCTTCTCCTTCTAAATGTAATTTTAATGATTTCCAATCAAAACTTGCTTTTTTACGATAAGTATCTAATGGTCCCTTGGCCACATCGCGTACTATGTTCTTCATCGTTGCAAATGTTCTCATTAAAAACCTGTAACCATATCATTCACCAACGTAAAACAAATTATTTAACAACAGCACATACCTACACCAACACATAAAAATTTATTGCAATTAAAAATTAAAAAAAAAAAATAAATAAATAAATAAATTAGTTGACAATTTGTAAAGATTATTGTAAAACGATATAGGTATCTTTAAAAAATAAACATTTTAAATCATCATTCCTTTATTAACAGCTGCAGAACGTCTCACTTATATGTGTGTATTTGTAAAATATAACGTAGAGAGATAAAATGCCACACTAAACACAGCTAGTTGATGAAAACCGGTATATGATAGCCAAGTTAAATTATACCGGTCATTCAAGTGTACGTTCTTTCTTTTACTGCTACTACTACTATTACTCAATTCTTATTATCTATAAAAAAACTTTTTAAAAAAGTGTATCTCCTATACAGCAATGAATATCATTAATTATTGTCTCAATTAATTTTATATGCAAAAATATCTTACAAAATATTAAAATACTTGAGTGATACATACAAGAGCAACGTTACTCGTACGACACTTTCGTAAAGACTAAAGCCAACGGCGTATCGCAAGTTTTATCATCTTTATTTGCCTAGTCTGCTTCGTCACGGCCTGCTTGCTATTATACACGCGCGAGCGTCCGGGTAAATCTTATGCTATTCTTGTTTTTCTTTTTTCTTTGTTTTTTTTTTTTTTCTTACTCACTGCCGATTGGTTTTCTTTCTATATCTTTTATTCGCAATGACTTATCCTAGAATTTATATAATTCGTTTGGACAAACTGAAGGCAATTTATGATTATTACGATTATTTGTATACTTATGTATTTATTTGATAAGATGATTTTTTTAATGAGTTGTACTTAATTTTATTTAAATTGAATTAGGTATCTATAATTTTATAAATTATTTTTCTTAAATTTATATTATTGTAAATAGTGAATTTGCAAATAAAAAATATTGTTTTTGTTCTTCATATTATATTTTTAAAGATTGTAATGTAATTATTGAAGTTAGTAAAATTAAAAATAGCAAAAAAACACATTAAACCGAATGTTCTTACGTCAAATGCTCGTATTAATCGAACGTGACACTTGAATATTTTGTTTTGTTTTTTTTTTTTATATTGTCATCATCTACGATGCTGAGCTTTGACTGTGTACATGTCACATAAAACAATACTTTTTTTAAATTATTGAAATGATAAATTTTTAATAAAAAATATTATAGGCATTATCATTGGGTACTTGTAATATTACTAAATAGAATCTTTTAAGTACTTTATCATCTTTTTCATCTTTTTTCTTTTATAAGAAAACTCAATAGATAATAAATATTGTGAGTCTTCTTAACGATTTATAAAAAAATTATTATCGATGCGCATTAGATGTTCATTATTTATAAATTATTTTTATCTTTCTCACTAATACGATAAATATAAGAATTCTATTTGTCCAAATAATAATTTGTAATTAGATTATCATTGGTAGAAATTGTTGTTAAAATGATCGAATTAATTCGAAGATATATTATTATTATTATTATTATTATTATTACTTTTAAAAAATTAACATTGAATAAAAAAGTATAAAAATAGTGAATGTTTTTTATAATGCTTACTAAAAATTGCAAAAGAAAGTAAAGTTATTCAAACAGGACATTTTTTTTGCACTCCCATTTAATTTATAAATAAATCAACTTTGATCATCTATTGAACGATAAAAATCAGCAAACAAATATAAAAATAAAAATACCAGTAAATTAAATGCACCCAAGCAATTCCAAAGCAAATGAGGATGTAAAAAATGCAGTACTATATCTCACGTGAAAGACGTTTGACCTGAAAACTTAAAATTCAGGTCTTACGGTGCATTTGCTTTCGGTAACGACCCAAAAGAGTAACGAATGTCTTTTTTTGCGACATGATTTTTTGGAGAATCTTAATTTTCAATTTTTTTTATTACGTTTTAGCTGATAACAGAAGGTATTTTCAAATATAAATGATTGTTTTTTTTTGTACATAAAACAAAAAATAAAAAAAATATTTTTATTGATTATATAGATATTTTATTGCATCGTCAAATGATCAATTGAGAACTTTGGTTGAACTACTAATAAACGAAGCAGCTGAAAAGAGTCAATGTATCGTATCGATAGTGGACACCTATTATCGCAGAAAAGTCGATTTACAACAATTAATCACCGTGAATTATTTGCCAATGTACAGGGTAAGCCTTACATTTTATGAATAACTGCATTACAAAACTTTTGATGTAGAGTTATATTTTTTAATCGTATTAAATACATAATTTATAGGTTTTAATAAGAGAAAACGAAGAGTTTTATCCACCACGAAGACGTTTGCTCCGTACGCTTGAAGAAATTAAATACGTTGGTTGCAACGTTTACATAATTTTAGTAGCCAACGGTTTACAAGTCGTTAACTTTCTTCAATTCACCGAAGAGTAAGTTATGAAAATACATAATACGTTTTGAAAAACAAAAATATTTATAATTTAATAAGCAAACTCTAAACTTAAAAGGGAACGACTAATCGAAACCGAGGGAAAATTTCTCATAATCTACGATTTTCGAATTTTAAATCCAGATTTGCGTTACTTGTGGAATCGAATAATTAACGTAGTTTTTATCAGACACTATGAGGAATATAAACGACGTAGCGATGGTCAGTTACACAGACGAGAATGGTATGATCTTGATACTACACCATTTCCAGCAAAAACACGAGGTCTTGTCGTTACGCGGTATATAGATACTTGGTATCAGAATCGATTTCGTTATGGGATCAATCATTTTGCGCCTAAGGCTAATGATCTTAGAGGACAAAAGATACGGTTGGTGTTTATTGTTGGGATGCTGATATTAATTTTTTTTTATCTTTAAATACATAGTTTTTATGTTAAAGTTACGAAGATGATGTAGCTTTGTATACAGTTTACTAATGACGTAAAATGAAAATGAGCTCTATCATTTTATGACTTATGCAAATAATCATTTCTTATACGTTGTAGTTTTTATGAATTAATTAAAAAGAATCTCTTCTTTTCTTTTTTAAGTGTCGCTGTTTTCGAACATATTCCTGCAGTAACGGAGGATGCTAAGGCTTTTTTTAAAGATAGAACGGGTATTATTGCCAATGCTAAGCCTTTGGGTATTGAGTTTGAAGTAAGTGACATGAGTAACTTTTATATTTTATATGAAATACAATAATAGCAGTTAGTTATAATTATTTCATTTCAATGAGAATTTTTTTTCCCCAATATATTTTAATAAATTAAATTTAAAATTTTGCTAATTTTGATATAAATTAGTTAATTCTATTAAATCAATAATTTTAGATGATGCTTGTTATAGCTGAAGTTCTAAATTTTGAACCTCATTTTTATAAGCCGGAAAATATTCAAACGGAAAGATGGGGTAGTTTGAAAAATGATACATTCACTGGTCTTCTTGGAGAAGCTAGAGAAGAGAATGCTGTTTTCTATCTTGGTGATTTATATTACATAATGAAACACATACAAATTTTGGATTTATCGTGGCCCTATAATACGGAATGCTTGACATTTCTAACACTTGAATCACTCAGTGAAAACTCTTGGAAACTACTCATATTACCTTTCAAGTAAAATAACTAACATTTTATTCAATATTTATTCAATAATTAAAATTTTAATATTGAGTGACATTTATGTTTAGATTACACACATGGATTATTCTTATTTTTACGTTATTTTTTGCTGGCATAATGTTTTATATCATTTCAATTTTTTATATAAATTATGTTGGAGTCAAAGAAATACCTGTAACAAATGCAAGCAACGCTAAAATGTTAATAGACAGTAAAAATTTTAAGATCCTCAAAAATCAGCCTAAAAAAGTTGAAGAGTGGAAAGGCTTATATCTCTTTACAGATTTGCAAAACAGTTTATTGTACACTTATAGTATGTTACTTCAAGTTTCTTTACCAATATTACCAAATGCTTGGTCGTTACGTGTGTTTATTGGATGGTGGTGGATATTTAGTATACTCATTGCTGTTACTTATAGAGCAAGCATGACAGCTAGTCTTGCTAATTCTGTTAAAAGGTATATTTTTAAGATATATAAACAATAAATACAAATTATAATTATATATTTTTTTTAGAGTCACTATTGATACTTTATCAGAATTAGTAAAATCATCTTTAGCTATTGCTAGCTGGAACGATGAAACAAAAGATTTTTTTTTAAATTCATCAGATTTTCATTTACAAAGATTAAGTAGTAGACATATTCTTATAACCAATGAACAAGATGCAATTGCTGCAGTATCTAATGGAACCTTATGTTATTATGAAAATGTACATGTTTTGCAACGTGAAAGAGTTAAAAGACAGATTTTAGAAGCAGAAATGCAAATGAATGGTACTCAAGATGATAAAAAAAAAATTTCAGATCATAATTTACATATTATGGAAGAATGCGTAGTCAACATGCCAATTTCTTTAGGAATGGATAAACATTCACCTCTAAAAAGTCATGTTGATAAACTGGTCTACATTAAATTTCTTTAAAAATATTTAAAAATTCCAAATATTGATAATTAATATAATATATAATATTTAATAAATTTTAGGTTAAAAAGTTAATTGAAGCAGGATTTGTTGAAAAATGGCTGAGTGATATTGATCAACAATCAAAAATATTGGAACTACGTCAAGAAGGCATGGCACAAAAAGCATTAGTAGACTTTGATAAGCTACTGGGAGCAGTGCTTGCATTAATAGTTGGTTATTTTTGTAGTATTCTTCTTTTTTTAGTTGAAATATGGTATTGGAAACATATAGTTATTAAAAATCCCAATTATAATAGATATAGAATGGATTTATTTTATAAAAGAATGTAAATTTATTCAACGTTGTAGTTATTCATTAAAAAGTAATTCTATATAGAGAATGTACAATAAAAATGTTGTGTAAAATAGCAAAAAATAATTGTGTTAAAATAAAATTGCAAAAAAATTATTAATAAAACTTGTATAAATAATTGACAAAATTATTTATTGTTTACTGTTAACATTAAAAAAAAAGAAAAGAAAAAGAAAAAAAACTAACCTATAAACTTACTTTTTTTTAATTAAAAAATTTACAGAAGAATAGTATCACAAAAACCAACCTAAAAAGAAGTGCATTTATCAAATGCACATTTATTTAAAACACTAACAAAAATAATTAGCTTTTTATTTTTGAAAACTTATGATTTTGAATGCGCAACAAGTTGGGATTATACACTATCAAAATAAAAACAGACGACACTAACATTGTTGTTTTTCTTTGTCACACCCAGAGAGAACAATTGAAGCGAAATTTTGATGAAGTTAGAGTTAAAACTTTGCATAAAAAGGCGATAAACTGTTGTCTTGCAAAAATGAAGTTGTAAATATTTTATGAAGATTTTTTGAAGTTTGCAAGCATAATTAATAATTATGACATAGCAGTTTAGTACGTAATCGTAAAAAAATAAAAAGAAAACGTTACTAATAATATAATTAATAGAGGTATCATTGAAAATCTACATATCCTTTAAAAAAAATGTTACTTCCAAAATAAATAATTCATTTTTTAACATTGTAACATATCTTTATGAATATTTTTAGTATCATATTTGTATCATAAAAATATCAAAATAATAAACTTCTGCAATATCAATATTTTGTTATCTGGGATTTTTTACGAATTTCGTTTCCGATGATAACATGCAATTTCTTTTATTTGAAATGATATTTAAATTTGATGTCTCAGTTAAATATTATAATAAATTCATCTAATTAAAAATTTTTCTATTTCTTATACAAAACAATATCTTCCGTTTAATTAACATTAAATTTATGTGCAAAAAACATTCAAAAACATTTAAATTAAAAAATCGCATTCTATCTTACCAGCAAATCAGCAAACCTTCGTTAACTTCAATAATCAGTCACCAGGTGTCGAGTCGTTACCATGCATCTCGGGCAAATCATAATTTCGCGCGCATCGGCTGCTGCAGCGGACTCTCGCGCAAGACAATCAACATACTTATATACATACTGCTTAACTTGTATGTATGTGTGGAAGTTATTCATTCTTTATTTTTTTAATTTTCTTTATCCTTTTTCCTTAATCATTTTATTCAACCCTCGCTCGTTTTAACCTACACCGTCACCGATTGCAGCAGTTCGTTTACACACAACAATGTATAAGTATATACGTATATAGAAGAGCATAGTGATGCAGACTGCAGCTGCAGCAGCAGCCGCCTCCGTGGGTGTCGCTCGCTTCGCGTTTACTTTTGTATAAGTGTGTGTATACGTATAAAGATGGCTGCCCGTAGTAGCGCGACGATGCCGTTCGATGTGCGCGAAAAATAATATGGCATCCCGGTCCTCCTCCTCTTCCTCATCTTCCTGACGCTGCTCTCCTCCAACTTCCTGGTGGAGGACGCGTGGGTCATTCCACTCTTATTTCTCCCTTTATCCTTCCTCTCCTTTTCATCCCTCCGCGACGCGATAACGGCCACGACGTCGACGACGACGACAAGTCCGCGAGTGTTATATTGTATAGTGTGCGCGTCCGCGTCCAGTGTTCACAGCCTCCCCCGCTTATAAACCCTTCGGGTATTTGCACGTTTGCAATAAAACCGTCCTTGGACCGAGGAGTAACTGCAGCATCAGCAGAAGCAGTAGCAGTATAGTAAATCACTATACCACTACCAGCAGCAACGCGCTCTGGAGTCTCATTATCTCCTTCCTCGTCATCTTGACGACGACGACGTGCTCAGCTGTAAATAAGGCCGGGCCCTTACGATGGCCCTCGTAACCGTACAGCGTTCGCCCAGCGTATCCAGCTCACCACAGAGCTCGGTAAGTCTTACCCTATATAATATCTTATGCTCTTAAAATTCTCCTTCATTCATTTGCTCCGTATAATATTTATATTTTAACAACGCGCCTCATCACTCGCAGTGCGCTGTCTGTGTGTCTGTCTGACAGCCGACGCTCTCTCTGTCTATATACTGTCAGCTGATTCTATATACCTCCAGGGTCACGACGACGACGTTGACTACTTATATGTTGTCTTTGTTTACACCTTGCATGACGTTTATGAGATGAAACTATTCATAAAGTATATA
>JAPYZE010003050.1:0-24789 GCA_030522805.1 Leptomastidea abnormis | reverse complement strand
GAGAGAGAGAGAGAGAGAGAGAGAGAGAGAGAGAGAGAGTAAGTGAGAGAGCTTTTGGTAGCTGCTGCTGCTACTACCAAAGCAAGAATAAATTCGCGCATAGGTATATGTACACAGAGTCAGTGTTAGTGAAAGCTTAACGAAGGCATAGCAGCTGGGGTGTATAGTTGGGGGGGGGGGGAGGGGGGGGTATAGAAAGAGAAGCTGAAGCTGTGGTGATAAATATAGCAAGCGATCGGTAACACGTGCGTGCTCTCCGCTGGTACAGGACAGCTGCAGCGTAAAATTAATTGATCTAGGAACGATCGGATATATAGGTATATATAGATTATGCTAGAGTAAAAGAGAGAGAGAGAGAGAGAGAAAGAGAGGCTAAGTGGCATATGTAGAAGCTAGAGTGTATACCTATAATATATATACGCTCGTGGTTAAAACAATAATGAACGTACATACATGTATTGTAGTATACAGCAGGTACAACGCGGTGACTGGTGTGTGTGTGTGTGTGTGTGTGTGTGTGTGTGTGTCCATTCCTGTCGCGGCGAACGCGGTATCTCTCTCTTTCTCTTCTCTCTGATGTCTCTCGCGGTTAGAAGGCCGCACATGGTGTGTCAGACCATACTACCCCCCCTGCAGCGCAGGAGACCTGGTGGACAAGGCTGTATTCTATATAGGTATACGCGTACACGTGCAAGCACAAAACCGGTGTACTCTCTCTCACTCTCTCTGCAGTACCACATATATGTATGGTATATGTATATATAGGTCCACCTCAACCTACGCGTATGTGTGTATGGGGGGTATATAGATGTATGGTTGTAGTACCGTGGCCGCGGAATGTCAGAGAGGGTATCCACCCACTCCTCCTGTCACTCGCGGTTATATCCTGACGACTGCAGTAAATGTGCGTGTGTGTATGTGTGTGTGTGTGTGTGTGTGTGTGTGTGTGCGTGTGTGTGGGCGTGGGTGTCTCGTGAGAGCCTAGATAGAACAAGGGAGGAAGGGAAGGAGAGGAAGGGAAAAGGGTATGAGCGAGAGGGTGTCGGAAAAAAAAAATTTCTTGGTGCGGTAACAAGGTGTCGCAGTATACGGTGACAACGGCGTCGCGTGTATGTATATATATAGGCCTAAGCGCGCCCATGTGTATAGGTGCAGTAAATATTGTACGGAGCTTTGAGATTGCAAGCTTGCTTGTAGGTGGATGATGATTATTTACAGGTGGGAGAATTTGTGTAAATGTTAATAGTGGAATATTATCAGGAAAAATATATACCTATATGTATGATCAGACTTTGTGTACCACGAATAAAAGAATAATTGAAATCAATTTTATATGCGTGTTTTTGCTCGTATAGGTAGGATTTGTAATATATAAGATGTAGGTATTCTTGAGAGTACATAATGTTATAGTAAGCAAATGGAATGTATCATTGTCGTGTGATGTGAGTTAGATGAGCGATATAAGAACTTAATTTTTTTTTTTTATTTTAAAATTGATCTTAAGATTGAAAGTTATGGATATATTTAAATGTATATTGTAATATATTTCGCTTTTATAAATTTATACATGTGTAAATTGAACAAACTGATTGACTTTCGAAAAAAAAAATTGAACTTTTGATTATACGTACAAATGCAGGAATTTGTGCGAAAAAATTTAAGAGAGAAATTTTTTTCCTAAATGTTGAAATGATAAAACACATCAAAAGAATATTCCTTTTTTGTATTTATATTCATTTATATTTCTATTTTTTAATCAAAATTGCAGTCAAAGAAAAAGAAAATCTGATATATTTTTCTTTTTACTTCTTTCTTTCTTTTTTTCTCGTCAAAGTTTACACGAGCATAGAGGTATAAATGTCACGCGCTATATATGTGATTCGTCTGATGTGTATACAGAAAAAGTAAAGAGAAACGGTAAAAATCAAAAAGAAATAACGCTATTGATGTCGCGCTTGCGTATACCTACCTATAACACTATAGATCAACAAACCAAACGTATAGCAAGCTTTTTTTAAAAAAAAAAAACAAGGACTTTGTAGATTCAAAGGGTTTGGTAGACAAACTAGTATATATATACGAAAAACTAATAATACACATTCCCATGTTTTTTTATTATTTTTTTTTTTTTATTATTTCTCAACTTCATGTATGATCGAACAACTTTCTTTTAATGAAATCCAGCATTTCAGTTTGATATTCGTGAATATTTTTTAAAATAAAATCAAAAAATTAAAATAAACTTTAACCCTTTGATCGAAAATACATGAAAAATGATTGGATTCTTTAATTAACAAGCGTCGCTTAATTTACAACTGTACTACTATAGCTTTTGATATATCTATAGGTAAATCAAATCAAACACCTTTATCAATATTTTACTCGTTTTATTTTTTATTTTTTATCTACATACTTAATTCAACTATTTTATACAAATCCAAAAATCAATCCCTATCCTTACATTTCCAGCACACAAATTTAGTTCACACTAAAAATAAAATCAAAGCAATTGATCTTTTTTTTTTTATAAACTCAATACTAGAATCTATTCTTGAAAACTTTATTCTTTCAAATCAGGTTACATTATTTAACCCTGTGTTCAATTATGAAAAAATCAGGATAAATCAAATAATATATCCCTTCTAATCAGACTTTTTCAAAAGAAAATTCTATTTTTATCGCAAAACTGTACCTATACCTATATACCTACCTATCTTTAGAGTAGAGATTTTTCGAGACTTGATTTCTAGGTCGGTCAAAGTCTACTAGCAAGCAGAGCAGTCCTTTGATTAAGGAAACGGCTTTTGCTAATGAGGAAAAGAGTATAGAGAGAGAAAGAGAGCCAAAGTAAAACGAAATCGTGGCTTGCTGAGCTTCTGAAAATCTGGCTCTAGTATTATGTATATACACTACGAAAGAGAAAGAAAGAGACAGAAAAGTCTCTGTCTATATTCGAGAGTCCTGAAAGATTGAGCTTAATTAAAGTCGTTTAAAACGCTTGGCTTTACTTACTTACTTTTCGCTTATTATAGGACCACATGAAAATTTATGGATTTGTATATCTAGTGAGTCATTACTGAGAACTTTGGATTTGAAGTCTTTTTAATCATTCAAGTGTATATGATAATTTATTGAAAATAAGAGTTTTTTAAAAATGCAACTTTTATAATTTTTTTGAAGATTGTTGAGTTAATAGAATAGAAAATGTATTGATGAAATAATTTTAAAAGATTTTAATAATGTATGTGATTTAATATTTTTTATTTTAAATCATATTGTATTTTTCAAATAAAAGAAAAATTCAATGTAATTAAATTATAATTTGTGAAGTAAATAAAATATAAAAACTTAATAAATTAAAATAGATATGAAAGTTTATAAACTAACGTCAATTAAAATTAAAAAAATAGATTCTTATAATATTAATACCGGTTAATCGAGCAAATTTAATCATATTTAAAAAATTTAAGTTTCTATTTCAAAATTCATCAGTGTAGACAGAATATTAGTTTTCCTCAAGCCTCTTTCATTTTATCGATCGCGTAATACTCGAAAAAAGAGAGAAAGAAAAATAAAAAGAGAATATAACCAGCTATCCATCATCTTTCCGTGAAATATCCAGACACTCGCTTATCTGGATTTCAAATTCGAAATAATAGCCATAACGTAATAAACGAGCCTAATACTTTCCTATCTCTGTAAAACAACAAAAAAAATAGCCATCAATCCTGTGAAAAAAAAAAAAATTCTAAAAATCGCAAATGAAAAATCACGATAACGTAACTATCCTCTTCACCAAAAGATTCTCCAAAAAAGAAACCGGATAAAGGACGACAAAAAAAATGTCTGATACAACTGGTAAGAAAAAGAAGATGAAGAAAAGTGTATGTGGGTGTATAGGATGAATGATATATATAGAAAGATCCGGTTTCGGAAACGGGTCTTCAACGCAACATATCAAAAGAAAAATAAAAAATATAAAGCGAGAGCATTTATATATGTATCTACGTATGTATACTATACACATCGTCGCGAAAAATCTTAGTGCGTAAGCGCCGACCTCGATCGATCGATCGATTGATCATTTGCTCATTTAAGAGGAAAAGAGAATTTGCCTTTCTTCAAGAGAGGGAGAGAGAGAGAGAGAGAGAGAAAAAGAGCGTTCACGTGCGTAAATATAGGTACACCTGCATTCCTCAGGGTATAGGTATAGATACATGTGTATTTTAAAACTTTATACACGCGTTATATTATCTGCGTCCAACTTTTTTTTACCTTTTTCTACGCCCTCGTAAATATTATAATAATGTACAATACCAATTAATGTATCCTATTGATCAGAATTTTTTTTTCTTATCTGTGATATGTAGATAAAAAATTTTTTTTTAGGCTGTTCATGATATTTTGGTCAAGTTGAGTTAATAGATATAAATCTTGGCAATACATTGTAACGCGTAGGCTTGTCGCGAATTATAAATTACGTGGAAAATTAGATAGACAGAAAAAGATCAGATGTATAGGTATATAGCAGAGAGTGAGATTTGTACATTTTGAAAGAGATCGAGGTCAATTTTAAAATTATTCATCATCAAAATGTGCAGAGATACATTACATACACACACTTACGCTATAAACTAATTATACCTGACTTTCTGCATTATTTTCTCTTTCCGATCGCGTTGCTTGACGTATAGAAAGAGAGAAAGAGAGATATAGAGGAGGAGAAGGAGGTAACTTATATATATATATTGAGCTTATGGAAATCTCTTGGGGATCAAGTATATAGGTATGTCTCTCTGACGTCATGACGATATGCGTGTACTATACCTACACGTTGCACATCCCGTAAGGTTTAATTATTTTATTTTTTTTTTTTTTTTTCATTTTTTAATGTATGGCACAACTTTCTATCTCTTTTGCAAATGTACTATTACATACTTGTACTAATACGACTACTGCTGTATGAGTGTACTGTTTGAAAAGTAGATGTTGCTAAACGGATTTTGAAACTGATATTTTTTTTTATATGAGCTGATTTATTTATTTTTGTTTGCGTTTTAGATGACGTAGAATCTGTACTTTTTTTTAAATTTAAATAATGGGTACATATTTATTGCAATATTTTGAACTTATTATTTATGAATTGATTTATTAATTTTTCTTCAATATTAAAAATAAAATTAAATCAACACTCAATAATATTAAAAAAAATGAATTTTTTTTAAATTATTTATTTTTCTTTCAATGTTAAAATATTTTATCCTTTCTCTAAAAAAAAATTAGATTTAAAAAAAAAAAATTTATTCAAACAACAAAAATTGATTCTGCTAATAATAATCACAAAATTCTCATATACCCTATATAGGTATACATGATCTCTCATTTACCTAATCTACATTACATCACAAATAAATAGCTCCTCTCGCTTGCTCAAGCAAAAGCTCTCGTAACCCCTTACTAATATACATATATCAATTATAGCTATAGCTATGATCATATATAGTATAGAGTCAAAGCATCGTTCGATTTGCATGTATTATCATCATCAACCACACATATAACTATAATATATACGATCAAGGCACTGTATTACAACCACAAAGCAAATCTAACACCACTACAATCCTCATACATAAATACACACACACACACACACACACACACACACACACACACACACACACACACACACACACACACACAATATCATACAACAAAGGATATTATAACCCACACTCTAACACGCACACCCACACATACATAGAAAACAAATAAAATAATCCAACTTACCATTAACCTGAGTCTGCCAAACAGCATCGCCAACACCCCAGAGTCCTGATACCGTATAAAAAATCCAAGACTTGTCGGGATGCGGTCGCCAAACCAGTAGCACACCAATAAGAGCAGCGTGAACAACGGCACCAAGTGCCATTAGTGGCTGTCTACCAACGAATTTCATAGCCGAACCGAACAGTAGTGAACAGCATGCGTTTACCACACCGAAGCATATCATTACGTAGCCGACTCGGTGTACTCCTAGTGCGCATGATATGTAGGCCTGAAAGATAATATTTTGGATTGATTGATTGATTAATTGATTATTTTTATTTTTATGATTATTTTTGATATAATTATATTGAGAAAGATATGGGAATTGATGGTTTTTTTTTAATATCGGTGACTTGAAGCTTTCGAGCTTTTGCTAAAGCTTTGACGTTGTTTAGATAGAGGGGAGTAATTGGCCGAGGCAAATTTGAATAGTAAGAAGGTATACAATAGAGAGAAGGTGAGAGAAAGCAGAAGTATCGGAATATATATAGGAGGAGGAGGAGGGTAAGGAACAAAAACTGAATATCCTCAGGCGAGCTTTCACTGTGTGTATAAGGGTATATGGACTATGGTTATGTATATATAGCTGGACCTGCCTTGAGATATTCTCTCGAGCTATTTGCAAAGACAACAGAGTCGATATTGTATATTATATCTCCCTCTGTAACTGCAAGTTGTTTTGGCAAATTAAAATTGTATAGCCTATATCTCTTCCTTCTATCTTTCTTTCTAATTAAATTCATTGGTAAAAATTGAAAATAATTATGAAGATTTTTTTTATTTTTTATAAAAATTAATTGAACTTCATGTGTGTTTTTAATTTCTGCTGTGTTAAATTCAAAAATAAGATTTGGTATCGTTATAGAACTCGATAGAAAAATGACAAATTTTATGATGTTGTAACTGGTATAAAGCTTTGACGAGACAAAATTTTTTTTTGTATATCATTGATATACCTATACGTATATCAAACGTATATTCGGAAGCCATAAAAAAAACTGAGTACATTCGCTAACGTACCATTAATTGGACGATTTTTATTTTTCCTCTCGTTATAGGTATACCACAACTACGGTCAATTAAAAGACGAATGAGTGAGTCAACTTGTATAATATACGTTTGATCTTTATACGGCAATTTCATCTCAATATAATATACCATGCACATCAACTACTTTAAAAAAAGAAGATACACCCAGGTAAAATTTTATTTACGATAGGAAGTAGAAGGTAAAAAAAAAACGTAAGATACAATTTGATTTTCACGGTGGTTCTTTCGCTCTCTTTCTCTGTGCGAATTGCCGAGGAGAAACAATTTACCGAAGATTGAAAAAAAAAAAAGACCTCACGCTATATAGCTATATACGTTTTACCCCCTTGTATATACTTTGTTTTCCTCTTTTATTTTTTCTTTTCTTTTTTTACAGAAGCTACAGAAACGCCAAAGGAACCTGCACTACGTTCTTTTTTATTCTTTCGTCAACCTAAAGTAAAAAGAAATTGTCAATTCAACTTCGTTGAACGAACGAATGAACGAACTACGCTTTTGGATGTGTTTTAAAGCGGAAAAAAATGAGCAATACTATTTCGTTCAATCTAGACTAAATTCAATGCGTATTGTAATAAGAAACCATGATATAATATATAGTAACAGAAGCATCAATAAAATTGATGTAAATAAAGTTTCAAAAAAAAGAAAAATAATAATTCAATTTGTGTATACCTCATTGGTTTTATATTGGTTATTATTTTCAGTACTTTTATTTCGTTTATTATTATATATCGATATATTTCATTGCGGTGTATAGAGTATATAAAGTTTCATAAGGAAAGGAGGGGGGATAACAATACAGTTACGATGGTAGTAATTAAATTTTATTGAAAATATCTTGTATTACATCATATATAACACGGATAGAAGATCTGCTATATAAGTTCCAGATTATATACATCTCAAATTTGTATTATCTAATTTCGCTTCCTATACATTTACAAGCTCAACTCTCGGTCTTACCCTTGAAGCTTACTTCAAATACATACAAACACACAGAAATTTTATGAACTTTATATGAATTGGATGTAACTTGGTAAGTATAATTCAGACATCAAAAATAATGACGGTAGATAATACACTTTTATGGGATTACATAATCTTAAGCACAATTCTCTCAATTGGCATCTCTCAAATGATACTCCTTCTTCTTTTTTCTTTTTTTTTTGTCTTTTTATCGAAAACTCTTATTACGAAAGATTACATCCTCAACCAATTGTGATAATATCCTTTTTCTTTCGAGCTAATTGAGACTTCTTGTAATGCAAAAAAGCTCCCGGATATATATAAATGACATTTTTTAAAGCTGCCAGCTCAACAATTTTTTTTTTTTATTTCTTGGAAAACGGAAATAATATCCGAGTTTTAACAAAATCTCGTGAGCTGTACTTTGAAGAGAATAAAAAAAAATTAAAAGAAAGACGTTCTTTAAAACATTACTCGATAAAAAATAAATTATTCTGTAATAGTTACGGTTAGAATATAGTTAAATCAGTACAAATCACAACAACGAATATAAGTTTATAGAAATATAACTCAGCTTACATTTCTTTAAATATATATTTATAAATATAAAGCTTCAACATTCCAACGAAATTAATTAGATCAACAAAATCCAGTAGCTTTTCATTTAATTTTCGTCTACTAAGGATTCCGCTCTGTTAAAGCTCGATAAAAGCTTGCAAAGCTTTAGAACAAGTTTCTTTAAAAAAAAAGAGGAGGGGGGATAATATCACGCGCATTTTTGCTTTTTGTGAATACTAATTAAACGAAAGCTTGTGCTAAGCTTAACATAATTAAAAAAAAAAGTAAAAGGGAAAGAAAGTGGAAGGATAAAAAATCGTGTTAATTTAAAAAATTTAACGTTTCTTAAAAGAACTTTAAACGTATATTTCATACTAATTCTAGCATATAGACAGTTTGAAATACACACATTGATAAGTACATTATGTAACAACTCAAAAGCAGAGCTTACTATGAATGAAATGGTTATATATATACATATAAACCCTTTTTGCCTACGTCATTATAAACGCAAGCTCGACTTCGTAGAATCGAGTCTATACAGCCTTTTAGCTTTTGATTACTAATATGAGAGAGGTTGCTATATACCTCTATAAGGGAAACAGTCAGACACGACCGACTGCTTTATGTATGTATTTTTCTTGTTTCCGGGTATATATCAAAGTCTATTCAAGCAGCATCCGGCAATTAGTTGACCTGGCTTATTACCAAAGTACATGACTTTATGTATATATACGTGAGTAAGAGAAATAAAATAGTATTAGAGCTTTTTACTATTTCAAAAAAAAAAAAAATTATCATTTTACAAGGAAGTATATTATAGTAGACATCAGCTTTTAAGATGTATCTGTCATTAAAATAAAATCTTAAACTAGATATAGTTCAGTGAATTGGAAAACTTTCTTCGTAAGGTAGATATACTTATATATAAACGGATGGACGCACGAAAGAAGAAGAGGACTTTGTTAAAGGACGTTTTTCTTCTTGAATCCGACAGACGCAGTATATGTTCTTGAGCATCCGAGTGTTTTCGACGCGTGCAAGCTCATCTCTTATGGTATTCTATATATGGCTTACTTGTATTGCATAAGCTTGCACACGTGCGTTGGACATATTATACTAGAGAGGAGAGATACTCTTTTTGGATTTGAGTCTCTTCAGTTTTTTTCGCACGGATGGATACGTTATTTTTTTTTTTTTTTTTTGAGATACATTGAAGTAAAAAAGATACGGCTTTGTGACTCTTTTGATCAGTGTTACGAAGTCAGAATCTCGGTATTATATGATATTATTTTTTTTTCATCTTTCTTTTCTTTTTTTTTAACTTTTCTTTCGTCCATTACTTTATTCATGCTTTGATTTTTTTTCTTTTTTTTTGTATTTCTATCCTTTGAGTTTTTAACTTTTGCTCTATTTTTAAATCTTATGTTCTTTGATTATTATTATTCTTTTTTTTCTTCAAGTTTAAAAAAGAGAGTTTGCCTCTGAAGTATGCAACTTTCACGCATACATACAATTTAAAAAGTTCAACGAGCTTGCAAGCTCAGTAAAAGAGCTCTTTTATAGGTATATTTTTCATTTCCACCTGACGATTCATCGACGCAAAAATATTTGTACTTCAACTATTAAAAAAGCCAGTTTTTTTGTTGTTGTTTTTTAATACTACAGCAATTAGCATGGTAGAAGTAAACTATGGTATAATTAAAAGCTACGTGAAACAAGAGACTCAATGAAAGCTATTCGAAAAAAAATTTTTCGAGCAATCTCAAAGCTCAATTTTCAATATATGTATATCTATATACATTCGACTGCCTAATAATTTTCGATTTCCATCACATAGGACAACGAAACGCATCAGTAATCATTTGTACGTTAAATAAATACTCGCGAATTGGAAAGCAAAATACGAGAGTGGATGTGTGTGTGTCTTTGTGGAATATCTATACATCGAAAATTCGCATAAAATTTTCACGATATCGGATTATCCTTTGGGAATACAATAACCCAAGTGTGATATCAATGATCTTGTTTTACTTTATTTTTGTTTATAATTGTTAATCTGATCCTTTATATATATAATCATTTGTTTGTATGATTTATAATTATGTTCGGTAATTTTATTTGTTTCTGTAAATTTTAGTTATATTTCACAATATTATCGTATTCAAATAGACTGAATAATCGATCATAATATTATTGCAAAAATTAAAATTAAAAAAAAGAAGTACAAGCATAAAATGAGTAAAAAAAATACCTTTCAAAAAAAAAAATTAAAAATAAAAATAAAAATTTTATAACTTAAACACCCAATAAAATCCAAAATTTAAAAACCCAACAAAAAAAAAAAAAAAAAAAAAAGAAAGTAAAAAAGCATACAATATACGACTCGCAAATCGCAGCATGCAATTATGATAAACCCACATCTCCTCCCGAATCCTAAATTTCAATGTAATTATCTCTCCACATTTCGCACTCCCTCCTTTTCTCTCTACCATCACGTACACTCAGCTTTTTACACCATAGTCTTATACTTCCCTAAAATCCTGAAAGTTAGCTTTTATTATTACTCGCACGTCCTAGACATTTTCTCCTCCCTAAGGCATTTTCCTATACTCACACCTACTCCCTTTTTCTACACTACTACTCCCTTTTCTCTATACATTTACCTTCTTTTTTTTTATCTGTTTGTACTAAACGTGCGGCGTGATTCTATGCAGAAGTTTTGTTTTTTGTTACCAGTACGACTTTTTTTTTACCCTTGAGATTTCGAAAAGTTAGCTGATTTTGATATTTATGGGAATTTTCTTTTTTATTTTTTGTCGGATAGCATCTGCTATCATGTGTTGAGACGAATTAAATGTGTGTATCTAGATATCTTGGAATATTTATATTATTAATTTAATATCACAGAAATTTATCGATACCCAAGATCGATACAATTTTAAAGTATTTTTTTTATATATACCAAATTGATACTCATCTGTCACTATAATTATCACGGCTATTGAACATTTGATTAGCCATTGAATTAGGTATTAATTTGTACGATTTATTCGTATGTATATCTATTATTACCAGTAATATATCAGTAGCACAAAGGATTATTTCACGATAAAATCAAGTCAATAGTATATATATATAGAGCTTACAAATTATAATGCGTTTAATTTATACTCAATATTATGATAAATGTTAAATAGATATGTATGTATGTATGTATGTGTACGAATATTATAGAGGCATAATATATCATATTTAGGATTGATGATGTACGGATATAAATATCGAAATAATTATATATAGATGTCATCCTTTGACTACTCATACGAATTCGATGTAATTTTATATCCATTATTAATCTAATCTACAGTACCTATATGATCTGCATTAATTAATGTTTAATTACTACACATTCCTTTTATTTTCTAAAAATAAATATTTTAATAAATAAATAAATAAATCAAAAGATTTTAAAAAAATAACTCAGCAGTACCAACTGCAAGCTCACTACAACTTTAAAAAATTCCATCATTCAAATACCACGTAAATCTCACGTAAAAAAAAAAATAAATAAATCCAAACGGAAAACAGAAGCTCAGTTTAGACAGTAGCAGCAGCATCGTACAAACACAGAAAGTTCGCTTCCAGCAAAAGCTACCAAGACGCCAAAATCCCTTCCAAGCTCAGTCAAGCTCAACTGAAAACTCTCTTCCTCTTTCTCTTCTATCCTTAGCCCTTGAGGCCATCGGTCAGCGCTTTACTTCAAAGATGTAGCAGCGCATTGATCGGGCGATGTGCCAAGACATGCTTCTATACTTCAACTTGTCTTAGAATAGCTATATATATAAGCAATGCCGTTTGTTTACAAGAGCTTTCCTTCCAAAGATGTTTTCCCTTTTGGTTGTGTTAATATTCGTACCAGCCTCTGGATCCATGTTTATCGAGGCAAAAGGCTTTAGTTGGTTCTCACTCGCGAATTTCGATCGTTATGGTAGGATGACTATGAGCGGCGCATCATATATATCTAAACAACGCGCAAGCTCTATTTTGACGTGGCATATATATACGATACACCAGCTGATTGTATGGTGTGGTTGCATATGAAGTGTCCATGTATATAGGAATATGTGTTATGTGCGCGTGACAGTATGTCCATATACATAGTGGCTTTTGGTAGATGAGATAGATAGATAGATAGGTATATACTGACTTGATTGATGGCTATAATGTATAGAGAGCGAGAGTCAAGCTTTGATATTGGGAATTCTGTTGTCTTGCATACTGTGTGATGTGCGTGTGTGTGTGTGGTCGTCAAATGATGTAGTCCTATATAGATTTCTCTCAAAGTTTATGATAATAATGCTTTGTGCTTAATAATGTTAGTTCATGTGTGTGTGTGTGTGTGTGTGTGTGTGTGTGTGTATGGTCAATTTATGCGGGATGAAATTTTTGAAGATTAATTGTAATGCGAGATCTATATATGTGTGAGTTTGTATATGGGGGTGTATAATGTTAATGTGTTTCAAACAAAAGAGATTTTTAATTGCGATGCGCTTGATTTGAAGATAATGGATACTGTAATCAGTGTATAGATATTGATTGTCAAATGTTTTGTTTTCTATTTAAGATAAAAATAATCAACAAAATACACGAGTATCTATATAGTTTAAAAGAATTGCTTTGCTATAGATTTCAATTCGACTCAGGGGGTAATATAAAAAAAAAATAAAGGAGAAATACCCTACAATTTTTTAGTTCATTAATAGATTGTAGATTTCAATATATGGCAAATGCATACTTATATTATACAATAGCTATTATTTTGTTGCGGATTACAATATATTTCATTATTTATTTTTAAAGTGCAAACATATAATTCAAGCATCAAGTGGCGTGATGGCAAAATTTAAAATTTTTTTATATCTATAATTTTATTTGAAACTAATTTAAAAAATTAATATTAATTGATATCGGTATAGAGAAACCGTTTTTGAATTTCAAAATTAGATAGTCATAAATGTTACCAAAGCTTGTATGTTATTATATATAGTTAATTTTTTTAACAATTTTTGCTTCCTCGAAGAGGAGGCCTTTTTTACTTAGTATAATAATATGCAAATTGTAAAATAAAAACTTTTTTAAATGATAACATTTAATTATTTAATGTATTCATGAAGTAACAATTCTTTAAATTGCTGATAATACGAATATTGCTCAAAACAAAATAGCTTGTTATATCTTTTTACCTTGTAATTATTAATAATACTGTAAAATCGTCAACGTTTTGATAAATTATTCTTTATATAAAGAACAACTAAATACTGCGACCAGTCATAAATTTGAATTTCATTTTACAACCCAACGTTGTTTTTTTTTTACTTTATTAGATTGTAATTGAAAGTTATTTCACAATGAAGTTGACAAGTTTACTTTTTATTTTATTTTTTTTATTTTTTGCTGCAATAACTATCTCCGTAGCTCAGTATAATCAGTATAGTGCTCGGCACGGTAAGCTAAAGGCAATCACATAAATGTAATATTAATACGTGTTGATTTTTAAATCATTAAGGATATGGAATAGTCGGTAATGTAGATTTACCAACTATTCTATCCTTTTATAATGATAAGTTGGCATAAGTAATTTCTGAGCCTGTTAAGTAATTAATAAAAGGGTCATATTATTTTTCAATGCAAAATAATTACCAATATTTGGATATCTGCAAAACGTACACTAAATTAAATGTTATAAATATTTTGTATTTTTGTATACTCTTGTTAAAAAAAAAAGTCATTTACAATTTACCAACTAATCTCATTAATATTTAGCTTAAGTCATCCCTTTATTTTCATATTACATATATCTGACTTCATATCCACCTGCAAGCCTATCGTTTAAACAAGTGCCTCATACCTCAAATTCCAATCTTTTTTTTGTCCTTCTATAACTGATATGAACCTCCGAGTGTAGCTAATACAGATACTACCTTAGTCAGATCAATTACCTGGCAAAGAATATATTCTGGGTATTTATGTCACATTATGTAAGCTTAAACATCTTTAACATAATATTGGTTTGGTACGAATGGAAAATACTTAACGCTGCTGCATGCTAAGGCAGGGTGTGGTTACTTATCTGGGTAATAACTGCGCTTCAGCACTGCTCAGCTTTGATGATCGGCTGAATTAAATTTCTGCCAACTTACCAAACTGTCGGTTTTTCATATTATTTATTTATTTTGTTAATTTAATTATAGATAAACGGATTCTAAATGTTCAAATATTAAATTTTTTTCTCTATTCAAATAAGTAGATAAGGTTAAACAATTTATTTAAAAACTATTAAAAAATCAATTGTACAGCTCGAGTGTAACAATGAGTATAAAATTTAAGTTGACTAGATAAATTTGTGTATATATATATTGAAGATTTTTAATTTTTATACTTTAGGAATACAACATCAGCGTATCCGTAATCAAAGTGCGAGTGGCCCTTATGGTAATTTCATGCAAAGTAAGTTTATTTGTTTTAGCAATGGATGGGCAGACGTTTTTTTTCTACTATTATCTAATATAATAATACTTAAATAGCTAAGCAAACAAGCACAATAAATAGAAAAAAATAGACGTTTGGATCAGAATAATCTCGAAGTTCCATCTACCAAGTTATACTGTCTGGGCACACATTTCCATGCTTTTATGTATGAAAAATAATATGTAATCCAAAGCAAATAAAAGTATAATGACTCAAAGGCAATGTTTTACTATAATTTATACACTAACTTTGTCCAACTTAAATTTGAATTTGAATCCACTTTGTCCGGTCAAAATTAAAAGATTAGAACATATTATTATCAGGCATCAAAATCTGTGTTTATATTCTGAGGTCGTCTGCTTAAAGCAGCATACAAAAAAATCAATATTTCAAAAAATAATAATATGTTAAAACCCAAAATTTATAGAGATTATTTACAACAAAAATAACACAAATAGTGTAAATTTCAAATTAAAATATAATAATTTAATCGAGTTTTTGAAAAAATTAAAAAACCAGTTTTTCGTAGTTTTCTCAAAAACATATGAAATTTTAACCATAAAAAATAAATAACAGCAAATATCTGGTCAAAATTTTAAATTAATAGCTTTTAAATTATCCAAGATATGCAACATTGAAAATAAAAATTTTTTTTCCGGCCAAAGTGCACCTTTTAAAGAAAAAAAAAGCTTCAATCAATAATCGATATAAATAGAATTAATAGCTCCTGGAAAGTTATGATTCTTTAGTTTTATATATAGGCTCACAGCTTTAAAATATAATTTACGCTTTCATCGTGTCTAGTTCTTTTCCAGTAGCGCAAATAGACAAAAAATAAAAATAATAAAAATTATATAGAGGAGAGTTAATGAAGATAGCTACTAGAGAAAAATTGTAAAATAAGTATATAGTGTAAGGATAGAGAAGAAAAAAGAAAAAAAAAGGTTTAGGGAGTGATAAAAATCAGTCTATTTTCGTACCCAACAATTATCTTGCTACTCGGCCCAGATATTATAAATATACTGCTATACTTTCTAATAATTATGCACGCATTCCTTAGTCTCTATCATCTCCTTGGGTGTATGAATGGAATTTACAGATATATGCATATAAGATCAAATATAGGCCTATAGAAGAGAAATATGAAAAAGTGTATCACACGAAAGTCTCGAATATTTCATGTATATGCTACCTACCTATCTGACTAAACTTTTTTTTTTGTAACTATTGCAATAAAAATAAAAATGAAGAAGTCAATGAAATGCTTTGTTTATTTCATTTTTGTTTTTTGTTCTATAAATATATACGCAACGACTAAAATAATTACTAAAAAGCGCATACAGATCGATATTCGAACCAACCAGTCAAAATCTTTTTGTCTTATCAATCAACCAATCAACATTAACAACGAATCATCATAAAAGATACCCGATAAAACTACATTTCAAATCAATCCAATATCACAATAATCTCCTTCCTAAAAAGATTCTCACTTTTGAGGTATATCTCAAACCCAAATATAGAATTCAACTTTCGCGTAAGAAACATCAACCTGAAGCCGCTTTATTTAAGCAAAAGAAAATGACGCAGACTTAAAAAAAAAAGAAGAAAAAGAAAAAAATAGATATATAGACGCCTAGTGAGCAAGAGAATCGAGAGCAGAAGTAACGACATAGTATAGATGCAGCCAAACGATTGTATACGCTGATAACGAGATATATCCGCATATATAGTACAATTTATATATATGTAGATATAGATACCAGTTGTATCCAAGCTGAGCTTTAATATATCTCCTATGCGTTATACCTTTTACACAAAGTATACGCATCTCCTCGTATTTCTATACCAACTTATTTTTTTTTCTCTTTCATGTTGTAAGATTTTGTACGTCAGTAAGTTTTTGTATGTCTGTGTGTAAGGTGTATATCTATGTGTATATGTAGAGGGTGCGCTTGAGCTTTAACGATACGGTCTAAATGCAAAGACGTTCCCTTTCCTTCTGTTATAGGTATATATATATATATATATATATATATATATATATATATATAGAACGAGTATAGTAAGCGCGGAAAAACTTTTTACACTGGGATATCTTTTCAAAGCGGCTAGTACTATATAGGGAAGAGAAAAAGATACGGAGAGGATAGTAGAACTCTGCGTATACACACCGAGCAGTGTAGGTTGAGGCTTTAGAGGGTGAAATAAAGAAAGCTTGGTGTGGAAAGATGTTCGAGGTATGGTTGGTGTGTGTGTGCTTTTTTGTTTTAATGCGATATTGGCCAGACGCAATTTTTTTGGTTGTAAAGTTTAAAATTTTTTTTGCTAGGCTTTTTCTTTTTTTTTTAATTTTTGTTCTTATTAATGTTTGTATTGAGAATTTTTAGGTATAACTTGTGATTTTTTTGTGAATTATAGATATTTGTTTTATAACGATTTAAAATTTATTAATTTTTAAAAAAGATATAAATTTTACTCTACTTATTTAAAAATTAATAAATCTTACATAAAATAAGTACAAATGTTTTAAACCCACAGTCTCAAGTTGAAAAAAAAAGAACTACCCACAATCAAGGTAATTTCAAACATCTAAAAGAAATCTTCAATCTTAGCTTTTAATTAAAAAATTCTTTCGCATTGAAGGACACATCCACAGTCCTCTCAAATCTTATCACCCTCACCTTTTACAACAAAAAAAAAGCAAATAATCAAGCCATCACCAAAGACCAACGACAATATACCAAAGTCTTGAAGTCTATATAAGAGTAACTTCAAACCGTCGTCAGCTACGACGACTTGACTCAAACCCCCTTAAGAATCACACCCTCCTCCCTCCATCCTTCTTCTTCTTAGGCTTTGCGCCAGCAAACACTCTTCCTTTTCCTTTTCATCCTCGTCGCGTCTTCTCTCACGACATTTCATTACACGAAAGAGATAGAACAGTTTATACGTATATATATCTAGTTGTAACTCCGATCGATACGCGTATATAGCCAACAACACCTTCATACTATCTTTGTGGTGCTTTTCTAACTTCTCCCCCAATGTGAGACTTTCTTTACCAATCCCCTTTTAGTCACCAGTGGCTCGCTCTTGGATAATTACTGCACTTTTTTAAACGAGATATTCCCTCACCCCCCTCCTTATACTTCTTTTTTCTCTTAGTTTCTATACTCGTTTTATCTTTGTCTTATATGTATACTACTAACAGTATCTTTGTTCCCCTTCTTTTTTTTGTTGTTGTGTTTCACTCACTCGACGCGGCTTCTTTCTAAGATCGTTTTTACTGTGTTTTTCTTTTTGCTGCGTTATGTGTCTTATTCTGAGCTTGCGCTTTGGAAAGAGGGAAGGAAACGTGGCTTTTGACGTTACGAGCTTTGATTGTGATGAGAATTTACTTTTTCATTCTTTTATGTTTGGATGAGATGTGTTTTAAAAGGAAAGATATATAAAGGTAGACATAGGTAGGTATGTATGTATGTGTGTTGTATAATATGACGTTTCGTTTAATATGTCTATTTTTAAATTTGAATATTTACTACCTTAGTTTTGATATAAAAAAAGAAATCGTTTGAGATTTGTTTTATTTTTCTTTATCTTTTATCTTTGTAATAGAAAATGTCGAAAGAATGTAACTCTCTATACCTTCTTCATTTTTATTCTTTTAGATCTCAAAGTATAATTGTAAAAGTTCAAAGATAAATTTTATTTTTATTTTTGCTTTGAAGTGAAGCTTTTGATAATAATACTTGCTATGTGAAACACATCAAATTTTTACTCTGTTATTAATTTTTAAATAATATTTTTTAAAAATAAAAATAGTACCTATGGAATTGTTATTAAAGATTTTACAAGCATTTTACAATTTCTTCTATGAAATAACTGTAAAAAATATGTCGAAAAAAATTGAATAGAAAAATAAATTCACGTTAAAAGGGAGGATGTAATAAAGCAAGATCTATTGAGACTATTTAGTCGAGTGAAAAAGCTTCTTTCTTTTTTTCTTAAGACCGCACGCCACAGAATAAGGAAATTAATTTTTCAAACGATAGATAGATAGATTTATAGAAAGAAAAAAAAAGAAAATCGTTGAACTGTATACTCGATGCATTTTACCGCGGAGTGAAGAAGAAAATTCACAAGAGCTATTTTATCACTTTTTCAATAAAGCTCAAAGCTCGTCTCTTCAATACTCCTTTTTCTTTTTTTTTTTTTTTTTTTTTAAAAAGAGTAAAAAAAATTCTACGCGACAGTAGGTAGTAGCAGTAGCAGTAACATCGCAGCAACGAAAGTCTTATGAGGTTGTACAAAGAAACGCAAAAGCCGAGAAACTGTCGAGGTTTTTTTCGAAGCATGACGGGATGCTGAAATTCCAAGAGACATCGTCTTCGACGACGACGTCGTCGTTGAAACGTGCGATCCTTCCAAACATCCTTATCCATTGACAAGAAAGACCGAGAAAGAAAGAGAGAGAGAAAAATACTTTCGTACTCACATTACTACACTCCCTTTTCGATACGCATTATTGCATCTCTCTCTCTCTCTCTTGTTTGAACTTTCTATCAATTTTTAGTAAACGTTAAAAGTATAGTCAAGTATCTGTAATATTTTATTTTTTCACGTGATATACAACGTCGGTATAACCGTTAAAGGAAAAGAAAAAAAATAATAATGATTTTTTAATTTTTTTTTTTTACTAAGCTTGGTACTTTTTATTACGTAATCCTGTGGCGCTTATTATCCAGCACGTGCAGAAGTAAAAGATTAAAAAAAAATTCTTTAGTCTGCAGACAAATCGTAAATATATATGCGGTATAAAATTAAAATACAATGACACATACACGTGAATAAATATAATGATTATTATTTTCTTGGAAGAATAATTGCAAATCTCAAAATGTCAATCAACGCGAGAAAATAATAATACGTAAACCAATGGGGGGAAAAACTTGTAAATGAAGAGTTGAGAGTGACTGTGAGAGTCTATTATTGCTATAAGATATTACCTGTTAAAGGAAGTCATTGATGTCTTTTGTCTATAATCGAGATGTATAATAGATACGTATATATTAACTTGGATAGAAATAGCATAAAGGAAGAAAGAAAAAAAAGAAGAAAAATTAAAAAGTCGCGTGAGATTAAAAATCTACAGTAAGAAACCAGAGATCGGTATATAGGTAGGTATATAATATACGTAATAAGGAAAAAAAATGAAAATCAAAGTTTAATCTACCAATACTATGTCGTGTCGTGTCGTGTACAATTCGTGGAATATCATCGTCAGAGAATCAAAAAGAAAAAAAAGTACAGGAAAAGAATTTACTTTCATTTCACGTAAAAGAAATTCTATATCTATATATATATATATATATTTTTTTCAAATAGCTTCCTTATATAAGACTTGGACGAGCGGAAAATTGGGACGACAAGACTTTTGCTTTGTAATATAGGTAGAAAAAACCGACAAAGAAAAAAAAAAAAAGTTTTCCATTATCAAGTTCAGGAATTTTTCATTAAAACAATACAGTACCAAAGAAACATAGAGATATAGAGTAAATGTACATGCTTTTTTTTTTCTTTCTTTCAATAAGACGAAGAACGAAGACGACGACGATAACTTCGAATACAACGATGCCTCAGATATGTACCATCGATCCAATCATCCAAAAAAAAAAAAAACGGTAGCTGAGATATACGAATATCTTTCTTTCTTACAAACGCGGAAAGCTATGGTAGGTACTTCTTCTTTCAACTTATACTTATTTTTTACCAGGGGTTTGAAAGAAGAGAATTCGAAAAAAAAAGATTGTAAGCGACGCTCACGCGCGCTATAAAGGCAATTTTGTCGTTTCTTCTTCTTTTTTTTTTTCAAGGCGTTATTAACAAACGTGTAAGACTTTCAAGATATAAATATATAGTATAAACTACTATCAAGAGCTTGAAACAAGGAACAAAGGAAAAATGTAATAAAGTGCTCTCATTAAAAAGCCATTGTCTATCTTTTGAGAGAAAAGATGACGCTTTGGCGACGTCGTCGTCCTGCTCTTGTAATCTTTCATTTTTATCCATCTTTTCCTTTTTCCTTCTTCTTCTTCTTCCTTCTTTATAGACGTAGACTGAGATGTTTTCATGCTTGAGATGGAAGAAGCTTGCAGGAAGCTTGCAGGAAGCTTGCAGGTGAAAATTAAATATCGATTGGTCGATGAGCTTATTTTTATATACCTACTACAGCTACCTTTTTTTTGTAATTTTTTTTTTAAGTGTTGGATAAACGTCATCGCTATACTTGTATACGAAGTTTTACTTAAAAATTTGTATGTTGGATGACTTCATTTATTTCAAATATACAAATGAGTTAAGCGCTGAATACGTATTACAGGCTTCGATCGTAAAATATATATATATATATATTTTTTTTTTTTTTATTTCTTATAATTGCGTCCCACTTTAGTCGTCATTAAATCAACGAAGCGACTTGCAATTAATGATCGTAAAAATTACTGCTAATGAAACTGCGGCTTGTTAAAGAGAACAAAAAAAAATAATAAAAATAAAAAATTCCTTCTGTCGGTTTGTATTAAAATTATATTTTATTTCATTTGTTTATTCTTTTTTTTTTAAATTCCAAAACGTAAAGTACACACTGTAAGTATATTATAAGCATGCGCTATAATAATAACTTTAAATCTGGTAATCGCATTATAAACCAGTGTCTCCCAAGATCCTCTTATAACTGCAATGCAAATATTTTTTTCTTAAGCGGCTTTTAACTTTTCGCGAAATGAGAAAAAATAAAAACTTTCAAAACTTTTACGATGTATTTTATAAAATCCTTAAATTCATCTTAAATATAATTTCTTAAAAACAAAAAATAGTCTTCTATATAAAAATATAACTAAAAATAACAACATAAATATTGTATTTTTAGAACTAAAAAAAACTACATAATAACCGCTTATTACGAATTTTAAATATCCAAAGCTTTTTTACTACCCAATTTAAACGATCATCAAGTATATACCTCCACATAATGATCATCATTAAAATTACCACAATTTTCCTCATCCAAAACTATCCCAACCCATCCAAAAATATATCCCTTACAAAACAACAATTTCAAAACAAATAAAATCCATCCTTTTTCTATCCCAAAATCATTCGCTTTCAAAAAAAAAGCTCACACGCGAATGTGACAGTTAAATTTCATATATACATAGCAGAGTAGAACCATTCTATTTTCAGCTTCCAGAGTCTCGTTAGCACAAGAAAAAAAAACTATCTATAGTAGGTATATCCAAAGAGAGAAAGGTAAAGGGACACACATAACGAACCGGCCAATTAGCGTAGGAGGCTGTTCTCTATCGTACCGGGGTGAAAATGAAAAATTGCAAATGAAACGAGCGGGGATCGATCGATTGATGCTCTGTTGGGCTGATTGAGAGCTCTCTTTCTCTATCTTTTTTTTTTTGCCTATCTCTCTACTATACATTTGGTCTAGCACTAAAAAAGAGTGAGAGAGAAAGAGAGAGAAAGAAAAAAAAATTCGGACGTTTTCTCGCGCGCGTCGTGCCTCAGGGGGTTTCGCGAATCGATCTTTGCTTATAGTTAGCTGCTATAGGATGAGGGACTTGTAGTAACCGTTTGAATTTTCCAAGGGAAAAAACTGGTGGAGGAGAAAAAAAAATAAAAAGTGAGGTAGGATATAGAGACGCTTCTGAAGCTGGTACCCGTGCTTACTTTTGCGGCCTCTCTCGTTCGATCAGTCTCTCTCTTTTTTCTATCTCTTTTACCAGGAAATTGTAATATCAAAGTTTGTTTTTTCAGTAGTAGTTGTAGCTGGGCTCGAGGCTGGGCTTCAATCAGGACTATCAAATTGACTTTTCGTCGTTTTATATACGTATAGAAGCAGCAGGAGCAGATAGTATAGCACCAAAACGTTATTTTTTTTTTGCTATATTTACACTCTATCTGTTAAAGTTCAAGTGTCTATCTTTCTCTTACTATGGAATTTATGTACCTATAAGAGGTATAGATATATAGGTATAGTTAAAGTGAGAAGCAAGTTACAAGAGAATACTCAAATAAATTAAAACTTTGGTTCAATGTGTATTATTTGTATTTTTTCTAAATTAACGAGTCCCTTTTAAAATTTACAATTTTTTTTTATACTTGAATGATTAAAATCAACTAAAATCATCGAATACAAATATAAACACGCTTTGATTACTTATTTTTTTTTATTTTTTATTTTACGTATCGAGAATCAGTCGACCGCTAAGTAAACTTTTCTAACGATACTATGTATGCACCTATTTACACTAGAAACTTTTTTTTATTTATTTTTTTGATCGGATTGAAAATCAAAGCAAAGCTTGGACACGCAAAAAATATATTTACATCCAATCAACGCATTTTTTTATTGAAGCAAAAAAAACGTAAAAAAAATAATTTTGCATATGGATATCTTGCTATATATCCTCGTAAATAAATATTAACTAACAACGCTTAGTTTCTAAAACATATACGAGATATCAATATGCAATCGACAGACTGTATATCTTGACCTTCCAATAACATGTATATATAAGGATTAGGTTATATATTATAAGGTCACTCAAATTTGATAGTAAGCTTTTAATTGTCATGTTAATTGATTATACACACATACCTGGGTAAACTCAGCACCGATGAAAGCCTGTTCCATACCGATCCATACCGTGATCGGTATGAGAAGCTGCTGATAGGGTTTCTTGAGCTGATAAGCTGTTGCCGATAACAGCTGTATACCACTTATCTCTACGCTGTCGTTACGCTTCTGTTTCTCACCGTACCTGTAAACACACAAGAATTAAATTGATATGAGACAAGGGATTAATTAATTATTGGATGACATTATTTGTGTTTTTGGTATTATAGATTTTTTGATGAGCTTATAAAGTAAGGGGAGAAGGGTAGAAGTTTGTAAGGAATAGTTTGAAGAAATGTGTTTTTTTTATGGAGTTAAGGGAAAGAAAAAGGTTATTGAAACGTTTCTATATTAAAAATTGATACTAATTGTTTGTTAAGATGTGAAAATGTTAAACAATCGTTTTAATTATAAATTTAATGATTATTATCATTAGGAGTTTTTATATCGAATCAACGCCTTTTTTTTTTTTAATTTAATTATTAACTATTTTGTAAACCATAAAACAAGAATAAAAAAAATATGATTTTCAATAATTAAGCTACGATAACTCAAATTATTAACATCGTTTGAGATGTTATAACTGAGACATTTAAAAAATGTATTTATTTCATTCATAAACATTACACCTTTCGAGCTACACGAATACAATTGTTATTTTCAATAATTCACAACATTATTGCAACATATAAGAATGAAAACGAAGCAAAAACGATGAGAATAAGGAGAGGCTCGCGTGTTGTGTTTATTATCCACAGCAATAAATCATAATCCATTCCTCTTTTTTTCTCCCCTAGTAAATTTGTAAAATAAAAAAAAAAGAAAAGTAAGAAACATACCAATTTTTCACGCTATGAAACCATAGCACGCAAGGCCAAAATTAAAAAAAAAATGTGTTTAGTAATCATATACCAATTAATTTATACTATAGAAAAAAAAATGGCAAGTAAGTCTATATACTATTACAAAAGAAAAATGAAACAAACAAATTAAGCAATATCAGATCAATCATTTATCGATCATCCCTTAATTCCTAAACTTAATTCGATACCAACCACATGACATACGACACAAGTTGTTTCATCAAAGACTCTCTAATGAATGTAACCCTCCAATATACATCAAGATCATTCTCTCAGATCTAGCAAAAGGATCAACATTTCGTA